>JAQJVL010001877.1:0-138802 GCA_035578905.1 Stictocephala bisonia
GTTTCAGTTTGTGAAGTGTGCAGGTCAATTTGTTATGTGATGATTATTTTCTTTAAATTGTACATTTTTTATTATTATAATTGTTTTTGATAGCGTTCTACTTGAAAGTGTTCTGTTAAGAGGATTTCTGTGCGTAAAAAGGAGCACACAATACACAGCGAAGCCAGAGCTATTGTAGCTAGTGTATTAAAAAGTATGACGAAGAAGCCAGAGAGAGTAAATTGGAGCAGTTAATAAAGCATAGTAATTTGCGACTTACCACATACACTGGAATTTCTGTATACACAGTGACAAAAATTAGGAAGGAACGTCAAATGACAGGTTAATCATCTTTGAGTACTGAAAGGAGATGTAGGATAGGTAAAATATTAAACAAATAAATATAGGAAAATTAGTTGTTATATTAGTTTTATTAAGTTATATATAGATTATTAATATAAATTTTAATAATATACTTTACAGTTAATAGTACAGAACATTTGGTAATGGAGATGTGTCGAGCTTGTCAGTACTGAAGGTCAGAACTCTTGTCATGGTGCTGGTGACATTGACTGTTTGAGATATATACGAGGGACTCGAGGTACGAGGACTCAGGGAAGTGGAGTAAACGTCAGTCTCTAGTGTATTTGGGGGAGGCCCTTGTTTTAGACAGGGACTTAGGAAGTTTCCTTTTGAGACTCAAGTTAGAGTCATTAGTTTAGGACTAATTATCGTAGGCCAGTTCAAGATCGGAATTACAAGTAAGTAATTCAAACTTTTCATTTTTATTTAACATTTTTTCACATGTTAGTGCTACTTACTATTGCTACTACTATTAATTACTTGGTAGTCGACCTTGAGAACTGTGATGGTATTTCGAGTAATGTTATACGAACAACAACAACGTAAGCTGTGGTACCACTGGTCGCTGCCGGTGGTGCGACTAGATCTAAAATTTAACTCAACTTGTACATCACCTCTAGATCTGTCTGTCGACTGGACGTAGATGATTATCTATTACATTAATTAGTATTTCACAGCCAAGCGAGTACTTATTTTTACGCCCAATTAGCGATACCTACCCAAAGGTTTCGAAGTTTAGAAAGGGGTAGATATCATGACAAGGTAGTGGATGCACCATGTTTATTTTGATTGGTGTAAGTTACAGACAAGGTGGTGAAGACGAAGTGTTTTTTAATTACATTATATGTTACAGAAAAGGTGGGGAAACGCCGTAATTGTTTTAATTTTGTGTTACAAAAAAGACGTACTGGTGTTTTGGTATAATAATTTTATGTATTCAGGGGAAGGTTGATCTAAGCAGGGAAGTTACAGAATTTGTTAAGTTATTTTTACAGGACATTTAAGGCATATAAGAGTCATACCAGGACGTTGGAGCTTTATTATACTTATTAAAGCTCGTATAAGTATAATAAATAAGTTAATTTATTAAATTTACTACAGAAGCAGAGAATTTGTATTAAAGTGACTTATTTACTTATGAAATAAGGGATTTTAGTTTTTAAAATGTGATTTTAGTTGTGTACTTAATTTAAGCATATTTACAATTATTTTATGATAATTTAACATTACAATTTGATTTGAGCTTATTGCTTTTGATTTTTTCCTATACGAGTATTAAAAAAAGAGGTTGATTGTCTATGTAAGAGTATATTTGTTTTATATAAAGAAATTTGATTTTGTTTAATAGTTGCCCTTTAAACGTGCAGTTGAGTATCGTACGTAAAGTATTTGCTGACAACCTAGTTAGCAAGGCTCAATTTCTTCAAACATTGACACTTGTTTGCACATTCTTTTCCTTGTCTTGCACAAGTCATGGGTTATTTTCTGTTATGAGTGTAGTAAAACTTTCCTTAACTGAAATTAGGGAGTTAAACAGTAATCAGGCTAAACAAAATGTTAGACGATTTACATATTAAATTCATTCAGGGGCTACAGTAACCGAGCTTAGGGTGTTGACTGCAAGGCATTAAAAACAAATCCTGGAGGAAACCCGTTGATCAGGAAGAACATTCGAGTGAAGGCGAGAACTCACAAGACAAAACTTGCGTAAATCAAGAGTCGGGCGAGTTCGTAGACATTCAAGATAACATTCCAGACGGCCATATAAGTGTCCAAAGTCATGTGATATAGATTCACAAAGAGACGATTTTAGTTCACGTCAGTCGACACCCTCTTCTCCAGACTTAATATGAATAGAAACAAACATGGCTACAGAAAAACTTCCATTTTTTTACCTTGGGACATTTTCAGGTTCAATGGCGGAGTCTATTGAAAGCTTTCTTACCCGAATGGATAGGGCTAATGTAATAAATAATTGAACGGAAGAAAATAAAAAACTTATTTACCAATGTATTTGACAAATACGGCTTTAACTGTTTTTGATAACCTTGAAAGAAAATCCCCTCGTATGACATGGGAATAAATAAAAAGCGAACTTTTCAAAATTGTTTCACCTGTCGTCACACGAACTTTTACTAGCAAAATTAAATAGCAAGATACAGCTGCCCACAGAAAGCGTTATGCAATATATGGCCGACATTGAAATACTGTGTGCATTAACGGACAGTAATATGCACGAAAGCATCATATTTTAAAAGGGACTAAATCCAGGAACGCTTCAATTAGTAGCATTAATGGCTAACTCAACGTTAAGAAAATTTTAAAAAAATATATCCAAATACGAGATGTCATCATAAATGATGAAACAACGACTGGGGTTGGTAAACACAAACATCCAGGCAGGGACAGTACAAAAATCAGAGTATATAAACCACAGGATAGACAGCGTCGAAAACGCCATGACACAACTACAAATCAACTTAGTAAGAGATAACTGGAACTTGAAAACAGAACGAGACAACCACTACAATTTCAGAGGGAACCGACAGTACCAATAGCGAAACAACTACAGTCTGAAGGCCTATGGCAGGTCAAGTTTCAACTTACAGAAGACTACAGACATTGACAGGGGTGGCAGAATCAAGACTTATTCAAGAGGTGGAAAAAACTACAGGACCAGAGATGTCTAAGACTTCAGGGGGCTGGAACGCTCAGAAGGTGAACACCAAGGAATGATATGGAGAAATGAAGACAAAGGACAGAACGAGGCTACTTAAAAATACAACAGGAATAGGGGTAGAAGACCGTTTACACCAAATAATCCACGAAATAGGGATGATGTAAGGAAGAACGAGAAGGAAAGGTGTTTTAGGTGTGGATTACTATGTTAGGGGTTGCAAAATCAGATTTTTTTAAAACTAGGTTTTCCGGAGGACGATCTACCCTATGAAGGCCGAAAACAAAGTAGGAATTATTGTTATAACAATAATGCATCATGGAGTTTCAAAGAGGCAACGTCACACGAGGAGTCAAGGTAAGGAATACAAGGTAGAGTCAGCGAATTCAGTAGTTAATACATTTTTCACTATCTTATCTTAGTTCATAATAAAGTACAAGAAACGCACCAAACTCATTTCCCCACGTATTGATGACATGGACCCAATAAATTATATTTCTTTTGTTCAATCGCCTATATAAGAGTTAGCACGCTAGTAATTGATTTCACTCCATGTTAACTACACACAATAGTAAAAAATTGTTAAACTAATAAATTAACTCCGTGTTTAACTGAGATTATCGTGGATCTGCCGAGTTTATAATGCCGTTTAAATGTGAATAGTGCGACAAATGTCACTGTCGGTAACCGGAGTCGTTTATCCAACTGCCGGGTAAGTGTGAAACAAGCCTTACTCTAGAAACAGTGACTACCGATGAACACCCAACTGAGCTAGCTAAGCCTTGCCACAATCTTAGTGGAGAATGAAAACAAATAATAACATTTACATTAAAATTCAATTTTGCAATTGTAAACCTTTGACGTTTACGTAATTATTACACTTTGTATAAAATTCCTTCATAAGTATTAATAATAATAATAATAAATTAAAAATGAGGATTATCAGGAATATTAGACAGTGGTTGGATTACAACAGGAAATGCGGTACAGGAAATGGAGTTGGTAAAATTTGAGTAGGGCATCCGGCGAGTGTGAACTGGGAAAGCAAGGGATCGGATGTCAAGGAAGCAGGGTCAGCACTGTACACAGGATGACCAAAGTAATAAAGTTGAGACTCACCAAAATTAGGCCGATGAACGCTGATGCGGTGGAGATTCAGCAGAAGATCTGGAGTACCGCCCATCGCGAAAACGGGCCTATAGGGTGATCCGGAATAGGACCACGGAGAATTATTGGGTGTTCCAAAATGGTAGGCGTGTCCAGTGAGTGGCAGGGGGAATGGGATACTAGGGAGAGAGTTGGAGAAATAGAGAGTCTAAAAAGAGAGTTCGGCAAGAGAGAGGACTTCGGGAATTAGACCAATAGGGAGGACCAGCACCTGGTGGTCCGACTACCTAGGCTTCGGCAACCCGCCCTGCAGAGCAAACACGGGACGATCTAGACGGAGGACTTGGAGCTACGGTCCGACCCCTGGCGATATCAACCCCCGGAGGACTTCACGAGCGGCCAACCTGAACCTGAGGGACGACCGGACTTGCAGCCGATCCGGAGGACCAGAGATACCACCTCAAGGGATCGCAAGCGACTCCACCCACCCCCAAGGGACTACAAGCAACTCCAGACCGAACCAGCCCACCTGACCCGGAGGGACAAGAGGACGCCGAATCCACTACGGCCCGTGGACACCCCGTACCTGCGGTAGACGAGTCCAGGGGTATGTTAATACTGTTTGTTTAACACCTCCAAGGGTTGAGGGGAGCAAAATTTAAGTTGTAGGGGAAAAGAAATTTTGTAAGGTTCAAGTACGTTTGCCTACACCAAAACGTATGCAATTTTGTATTAGTCAGATGAGACGGTCTTAATAATAATTGTAATTGAATGATATAATAGAATTAACTGTTTGAGGGAATTTAGTCCGGATTGTAAATGTAAATTATAACTATATAAATACGTAATTCCATGTTATGATCATTGTCCCGTATGAATATTGATTTGAGTTAATGTAGATAGTCTATCTAGAGTAAATGAAAAATATTGCGTTGAATGTATATAAACTATAATTATTGGATAGTTATTGAGAAGGATAGAGTGTAGCAACTAACACCATTCGAATGGGTGGCTTATCTCTTGGAAATATTTGTAAAATAATGTAATTAAACCTGTACGGTAAATTGATTAAGTTGTCATAGTTAGTAAGGTTCATATATAATGTTTGATTGATAATTTTGAGGGGAAATAGTTGATTAATTAATCTTGAGTATAGCTTATTATCGAATATATGAGTTTCACTTGTTAATGTAGACATTTGCGCATATAAACTTATTTAGCTGATTATTAATGGGACGTTATATAATAATTTAGATGCTTGTGATTTAATAGTATAGGAGTTGTTGTCATGTGTTGTAAATAATATTCTTGAAAGTATTGATCCCCCGGGCTGTATACTTAAGCCAATGTTAATAATAAATTGAGTATAGATTAATAAACGTATAATTGTAATTCTATAATTTGTATTGTCTAAATATGGAATGAGAAGGGTAGCTTAAAGGAGGTGTATAGTATAAATTAGGATAAGATAGTTGTAATATTTTGGAAGGGAGTGTAAAGATGAACCGCTGTAAAAATAATAAATATGTGTTGTACTTTCACCAGTGTCAATAGTTATTCCAGGTCCTGGTTTCTTTCACTAGCTAAGCGAGTCATTAAATTCAAATTATGTCTCATTACTTACAATAGTCAGTTGCGATTAACATTCAAACAGTTTTAAGTTCAGAGGAAGTAAGAGTTGTCTGGTGAAGGGGAAAGTTTTACATGGTGGAGAGTTTACATGGTGGAGAGTCTACATCCCCCCTTTCTTTTCATTTACAATATTAATGAATTTAATTTATTATTATTATTATTATTAATACTTATGAGGGAATTTTATACAAAGTGTAATAATTACGTAATCGTCAAAGGTTTACACTCCTCTGGCTAAAATTTTTCGGTTTTCCACCAACCGAAACCTACTCTCAACATGTTACAGGTGTGTAGTCTGGACGATGACGTGTTGCTCTGTATCGTCTTGCTGTGTCGACGCATGAAGTCAGCTGCCGCGCTGACAAGGTACATTCCGGAGCTATCTTGCTTCTGGTTACACGCACTACCCATTCCTCTTTAACTTAAGCTCTTCCCTAGTAATCTCTCGCTGGAGTTTTCAATTTTATTTTTATTGCCTGGATGTGAAGGCAATACGCCATGACTAATAAGACTACGGTGATTCCTCCCAACCATGCCAAAACTATATATAATATCAATTTAGTATCGGAAAATATGTCATACTCATTATGTGGTAAGGTGATGTGTTGTATTCTTTTTTTGTTAGTTACTTCAAATGTGGGCATTGTTAGTGTCCAATTTGTATCAATTATTTCTGTCAAATTTCTGAAGTCATGACTCATGTCGGTTTCTATAGGGTGTAATTTTAAAGTCTTAATCTTTGTCCACGCTGCTGGTATTAAATGCACTGGTGTTGTCTCTATGTGACCGTTTTTTGAGTCACATGGCATTATTTTCGTAACTAGCCTATCCTGATCTTGAACTAGTTCACATTCACATGGTATGTTTATCTTCAGTGTTCCTGCGTTAATTTTCGGTAATACCGTATCTCCCTTCTCACATTTCAAGGTTACGTTACTTTGTATATTAGTTATCAAGAATTTATTCGGTAACAGCTTTGTCACTATTGCATGTGTCGGTTTTTCATAACATAAAAAATTGCAATTGTCCTGCAACGTTCGTACAGAATCTGGTTTTAAAATCACTTTCATACAATTTTGTTCTACTCTTGACAGTAATGTTTCCCTCGGAATGAGGCATAACGGATACGTATTCTTATTACAAGCATCATCATTCTCATTTACAGCTTTTATGATTTTTTCCGATTTGATTACTAATTTTTCGGTCAAATCCAGGTGACAAAATTTTGTCTCCCATACTACTGGTGTTCTAATTGTTTCTAAAACTTTATAATTTTCCTTACGTGTAATCAATGGTACATTTACTTTTATTAATAGAGTTTTATAATTATTTTACAAACCGAAATCGGTAGTTGATAATACAACATAATTTTTGTTTGTGGGATTGCTAAATCTAAATTTTTATCCTTAGCTGTCTCCTTAAGTTCGTTTAGATACTGAATCAGGTTTTCTCTAGTGATGAGGTTTTCTGATAACCGATTTAAATGACATTTTTCCAGAATTTGCCTTATGTTATCTTCATAATAATTCATCAATACATATGCCCATGTCCTTTGGGTAAAAATATAGTTCATTCTTAAACCTCCCAAGTATGATATCGTCTCTAATTTATTTAACTCCTCTCCCATAATCTTGAATCTATCTTGAATTTTCTTCGTCATGTTGTGGACGTTTTGTGTGAAATTATTTAAACCTTTTTTCGTCTTTATCAAATCCCTGTATTGTGTATCCACCGAGTCTATTATCTCGTTGGTGTGCTGTGTTATTGTTTTCTGATTGTCGTATAACCCTGTTACTTGATTTTCTGTGGCCATGTCACAACACCATTTAAAGAAATCTCCGACAAACGTCAGTCCCCTCCTTGTTCGACTGCTGTCCGTTGTCAACATATAATCTGTTCTCTGAGCGCTTATCAATTTTATTATCTCGCCCTCCAGTCCTTTAAGTTCATCTTGTAACCCACACATATTATCTGACCCCGCCATTGTGTTAAGGCAATGTCCAAATTGTGATGAATTATCTAACCACGGTGCTCTAAGTCCTATCGTCATCGTATGAATTAGAGGGATGGTTGCCTCGTAAACAATCAAATCTGGTCTCGGCTAAAAGTGTACTCCACTAAATAATCTCACATTCGCCCCCTCTTTAATGTCCTGGGATTCCCCAAAGCTCGCAAATAGAGATAACGTCAGATGTATCCTTATCAACCATGTGAGTACTTCTAGGTTGCCTGCCATTTCGAGTCCACCTGTTTAAAATAATTGCTGTCAGTCCCTAATATTGATTTATTTTTTTGTATACTTATCAACTAAAATGCTATATTTGTATTTTATGTGATTGTATATATATTTCTCCCCGTTTTGTTTTGTTTTATTTGATACAATACTGGAATTTTATTTCTATATACTGCTCTTATACACAATGCTATTCTATTTCTAGTAATTATTAACAATCTTATGCGTTTTGATTCATCTAATTTCATATTTCGTGTCTGTATCCTAGAAAACTGGGCCCTCGTTTTCTGAGGGTACTAAGACGAAATATCATCAAGTCGTTCTCTGTAAGTCCTTCCTATCCTCATATGTCAGGCGCCTCGTAGATCGTAACGTAATGCCTGTTCGTCTGGCGCTGAGTATGCAGGTCTGCGTGAGATCGTTCCTATCCTTCATCCCACAGGCTCTGTGTTCTTCCCAGCTCAGCTTTATGTCGCCATCTTGTAATCCCATGCTTTCTGTCCCAGTCTCTGCCTCTTTGTCCCTTCAGTATGCCTTTACATCCCGCGTCGTGCGCTTCTTTTACTCATCCGCTCGTCCATCTCCGCTATCGGTATTGTGTCCAGTGTTGTGTACCTTTTTACTTGGAATATCCTTTTGCTGGTAGGCATCAAGTAAATACTATTTAATTTTTTCCCATTTTTCCGTCGTTAAAATTTTACTAATTTTCCATATACTCTACCATGTTCATATTTTATGGGTTATTGACCTCTAATTGTTCTTCTCTTTTCCCCTTGGCTTGAGTCCGGCGATGCTCTTATAATGATCGGAACCTTTTTCTTGGCTATATGTCGTCATATCACTTCTCATTATATATATATTTGAAATTCCATTAACTTAATAGCTTAGTATATTCTAATTTTCGTAACGTTGAATCAATACTGTTTTACTTGTCCCTTTCAATCCATCAATCAAATCTGTTTATGTCCCCTATTTGATTAATCTTTCCAATTGTCAATTAATTCAAAATAAATTTTAGTATTTGACATCCTTATTTATGCCCAGTTACGTTGCTTAAATGTCACGTGTGGGCATTAATATCCGATGTCCGCGTTATAGTGTACATATCCTTGGGTTTTGTATTATACCTGGGACCAATGTACATATGTAAATTCTGGTGTAGCCATGAATACATCGGTCCCATTTTTTTATTTTTTTTTTTTGTGTCGTTGTCCTACAACGATGAAACCGTTATTCTATAGCGGTATTTCCAGAATAGTCGTTTCTAAAACGCCTCTGGACTTTATAATATAACACCCCAGGTCCATGTTACACTATCGACTGTAGTATGGTTTTAAATTTGCCACATGTACTGGCTCTTCTACCAATTTGCCTTTTTTATATAAGGCGACCATATATGTAAGGTCATTCAATTTTTTTACTACTGTATATGGACCTTTAAATACGTTTTGAAATTTTGAATATGGTTTTGTTCTATCTTTTGGGTACGCTACCAATACATCGTCACCTGGTTTTAATTTTAAATCACGTTTTGTTTTGTCGAAATAATTTTTTTGTCGATCTTGTGCCTTTTCCAATAGTTTCGGTATTTCTTGTCGTACCCTATTTATGGATTTTATTTCCTGTAAAATGTCGCTATCCTGTTCCTCGTGTGTATACATATAATCCGATGGGACATTTGCTTCTCTGCCGAACATAAGCTAAAAAGGTGTGAATCCTGTTGATCGTTGTTTTGATGTATTATACGCAAATGTTACGTATTTCAAAATTGTTGACCATTTCCTCGGGTCTTGCTCGACATAATGGGAAATAATTTTCTTTATTACCAAATTCATGCGTTCTGTTAATCCCTGTATTTGTTGCATGTACGGGGGTGAAGGTCTCTGTTCAATGCTAATACTCTGTAGTAACTGTTTTAAAACTTGACCCATAAAATGTGTACCTTGGTCATGAGTTATGATTCTGGGATAGCCGAATATGCAAAATAAACTAAGTAGCGACTTGGCTACTGTCTTTGCGTCAGCTGTCCTTGTAGGAACTGTAAACACCATTCTTGTAGTAACGTCAGTCGTTACTAAGATGTATTTATAGCCCTCACTTTGTGAAACCGGCCCGAGAAAATCTATTATTATTCTTTCGATTATTTCATAATAAAATTATTATTATTATATTTTTAGATTATTTCATAAAATCTATTATGAATTTTAGTGTGTTCACTCCAATTGTTTGACAGAGCCGCAATTTGATATTTATCAATGAAGTCGTTGGGATTTTCGGTAGGTAACCCACTGTATGTCCCTGCTGAAATTAAAGGTAAATTCTCCGCCATTTTTATGCCCCTTTCTTCCTTGTCTCTTGATTAACCACAATGACCTTCGGTATTACGTGCACCTGTTCGTCCTCTTCCTTCCGTACTTCCTCGTAAATGTCTTCTACAGTGTTCCCTAAGTCTTGTTCCTTCTCTACCTTATCATACAGGTTCTCCCTCGCTTCTAAAAATCTTTGTAAAAATCCTAACTCTGGATTCGACTGTAATTCCTCCTCTGATAAATAATTTTTCTGTTTAATTAAGCTTGCTAAACGTTTTGAATCCCCCCTTGAGTAGTATAAGTTTCCTTTTGTGTGACGTCACGACCACACACTCGCGGGCGCTGTAATCTCGCGTACGCTGGGCGGCTGCCGGTGCAAGGTCGCTGGACTAATTATGTGCTACTCTTCAGATTGGCTAGAGCTTGCTACAACGAAAATGCTTACATTAACTGTTGTACTTATTGTGGTCTTGAATCAAATAACTTATACTATTAACTAGACGTTTATTATGGAATGATTAGACGACATAGCACATGAAAAATGGTCTGGCAGGCTACAAGTTTTGCAATGCTGAATCTTCAAAACATGCACAGGACCCCATATTGAGTTGGCAAGTTGGATTTGTCTCTTGAACCTCTCCCTATCGGCTGCTGCTTCCATCCAAGTCGACCTCTCCGATCCGGATCCACAATAGTAAAACATTACTGGATACTGTTGAAAAGAGACCTTCCGTTCAGAGCTCATCCTTGCAGGTAACTAAGTTGAAAACACAGGGTTAAGGAATAAATACAAGAGCGTTTTATATCAGGTAAAGCATTTATTGAAAATAAGTGACACTTATCCTAAACAATATTATTATGCTGAACAAAGAGCTTTGACTTCGTCCCAAGTCAGATCCTGCACAGGTCCGTATCGCAAGATGAAAGCTTCCCGCTCGGCAAACATCCCGTCCTTGTTGTTATTTTCCTTGTTCAAAGCTCCACTTCTGTGCTTGCTGTAGCTATACTTGGGATTTTTCTTCCTCTGCTCTTCCTCCTTCTCGCACTCTCTCTGCATGTGGTAGCGTACGAACTTACAGAACGGTGCGTTGTAATAGTGGTCCTCTTCGGGGTCGTCTCCTTCTTCCCACTTGTGTAAAACCAGACCACAGTAGACGCACTTCGTGTTGTCCTTGTAGGTAGAGGCTCGCACAAACCCGTACTCTGCCATATCTCCAGCCGATGGATTTTTCAGCTTCCAGTCGACAAATGTCTTTTGCCTGACGGCCGGATCGTTCATGTCCACCAGACTAGTGTTTTTACCACACCAGTCCGCCAGATAGTGCGCTCTGCTTCTTGTGCAAAAGAAATGTGGAGCGTGCAAACTGTGATACAGACATTGCCTCTGGTCATTCACCGTAGCCTGCACATCCGACACCTCTTGAACTCCGTCCACACAGTCTTCACCCACCTCGTCGTCTTCACTAGATGATGACGTCGATGTCGGTGGCGGCTGTGCATCCATGGGCGGGCATCCGAGTGATCCCAAACTGAAGACCACTCTTTTGGTTCGAAACAGTTTTTCCAAGCTCCTCGCTTTCGCTGAATCGGCCGCGAAAAGTAGTTGCATCTCCGAACAAACGCTTTCGAGTGCGGACAGCTGCGACTCATATTCACTGAATCCGTACTGATAGTCCAGACCGTGAAAGTGGCGGCTTAACCACGTGTTATACTTGTGTTTCGTAACTGGTCCTGTCCAATTGTTCCAAGAGTCTGTGGGGCACTTGAAGATCCAATGCTGCTCGCACTTTGAGTCTATGTCAACCACCGTCAATTCTTTGATAAACTCATTACCATCCTTGTCCAGGAAAGCGCTGAAATCGATGGTAGCCCTTTTGGTCATTAAAGAAGCGGTGAGTGGCTGACAGGATGAGAACGAACTCCAGGCAGCGACTAGCACTGCAGGCTCGGCTGAGCTTCCTTATATCATCACCAGTGCAGAGGGAGGGGAGGGAGGTGAAACCGGTTAGTTGAGCATACGGACCATGCTATTGGATGGGTTGTAAGTAAACGACTTGTCGTGTATAATGAGTGCATACGCAGTGGTATGTTCTGGAAAGTCTTCCTCTGTTTCAAATTCTAACCTCACGTCCACAGGCGCGCTTCTCAAGGATTCGTTTTGTTTGGAACAGTCGTACACAATGAGTGGGGCGTATGTTTTGTACATCTCCTTGTCAAACAGTGCGCGCACAGATACGCCATAGTAAGACTCTGGGAACCGTTGATACATATCGTAGAGAACTGCAAATTGGTTTTTGGAAAAGTCCACCTTGAGATCATCGTAAGGGTATTTTACATTGTTCAGATGCAAATGAGAGTTCCGAGTTTTGCAATGCTCAAAATGAGAAGCGTTCTTCGTCATGTTATTTTTCCGATTCTCCTGATAAGCTTGTATCACATGACGAGGCTTTTCCAACTGAGAGGATGTCTTCACTGTCCATGACTGTCTACTTGTCTTAGGAAGCGCAGGATATTCAAACAGCTCCCAGCTTCTGAAAGTGACCGGTATGTCTACACCACGGTTCAGCTGTTTCAACAAAGCAACTCTTTGCTCATCATTAAGTGTGACGTAGGGTATGCGCCAGCACAGTTTGTCTAGGACCACCTTTACTTTTTCCTCTGTAGTATCATTCACGTCTGCTGGTGTCCATAACAATGCGTTCTTGTCTGTCGAAGATCTGATCAACACGAGCTCGTGCCGGGCATTCACAATCAACTTTTGGTAGTCTTCGGCAAATCCAATCACACTGCTAAGTGGCACACAGATATTGAAATTACCCTGGCTGTCCACAGTAGATTTAGGTAGAGTCGATCCTAAATTTTCCGACTTGTCCACCCAGCCTGCGTTGTCCATACACTTGAGTTTATGTTCATCAAAGGACACGTATCCTTTTAGAGTCGTAGCAATACCGGGATTGCGCACACGATCAATTTCCGTTCCATTTATTTCGTAACGGAACTCGTCGAAAAGGTGACAGAACGCATTGTTTACAAATTCAGTTTTCTTTGGCACAGTGTTATTTTCCAAAAGTAGTTTGCCCTCGACGTACAAGTAGCTCATGCATGGCATCACGCAAACGTCCTGCTGCATTATGGGAATTCTAATTTCATCACTGTTATTTAGAGTCATAGAAGCATACGGTAGATGTGTGTGCCACTCCATATGAGTGACACTGTCGTCAAACGGAACATTTTGTGTCAAACTCAATACGTCCATTATTATTGTAGCACCTGATAGCCTAGAGAGCGCAGAAACCTCTTGTTCCTCAGTGTTAAGCGTCTGGTAGACAACACACTACTAACGCTCTTCACCCTGTGACGATTCAATAAATAAGCTCCGTACACAAACCCCATGATGTAGCTTTCCACTCAAGAAGACTTGACCTCTCTCAAATGTAGTCTCACCGTGATACGTTCACCTCTGAAATTTACCAATTTACCGTCTTGATCAATGATACGTACAGTGATACGAGGTATGACTCGCTTGATCACCGGTAAGTAAATGACCACAGCAACGTCCTCTACCAATTTAAATCCTGCGGACACGCTGGGAAAAAATTGGTAAACGACGTGCGCGGGCGCACCATTTATAAAAGATCCTGAGGCTATGTCGCATTCTACTAGTATCGTGTTCACTCTGAATATATCAACCAATGATACGCTTTTTGCAGTCTCGTTAGCTTTCAGTTTCTTTGGCTCTAGCCCCAACAGGCGGCCGATAGAGTCATCAGGAGTCAAGTCCACCGGAAAATTACATCTCAGTCGTGTCATCAAGGTGTTGTTATTGCTGGTCAATGAGACAACGTAGCTTTTATCAACAGCTTGAAGCGCACTGTGTAGATAATTTGCGATAGCTTTCACCTCGTATGTACCCTCTGCAATTTCTATGTACTCAGATCCCGTTCCATAGTGAAATTTGTTGTTTGTCGAGTCCACATTTGGTATAGAGTTGTACGACTCAAAAGACAAGAGTCCAATCTCGTATTCACGTCGTGGGTCAAGCTCCAAGGCCGGGAAGAAATCCGCGGATAGAGTCGACTCGTCACCTGTAAGAGTGAACGTTAGGGACATGACTAAATGACAAAACAAGTTTAGCACATTCTATATATTTATTTTTTGAATAAACTAAGCATACAGCAGAAAAGCAAGGCACAAATGTCCACAAATTTCACTGTCCTTGTGAATCGACTGGTAGCCACCTCTGTTGTACGACACGTAATTTCCAGCTAGATAGTGCTGAAGCTCTAGCGGTGGCTTCAAGTCTCCATAAGAGTCGAAATAGTCTACAAAATGATTGTTCTTCTTAAAAGCCACCCAGTGTGTTCCATTTCCACTAGAATTGTCCAAATTCACTATCGAAGCTTCTTTCTTCCACGGTCAACTTGGCAAAGAGTCCCGCATAAAGACTCCTCTAAAGTGAGGAATGTCCAACCGTTTGGCCCAATCGACGAGATCCGTGTCGTACAGTGCCCTGTCAGGCAGCAACCTCACTAGTTTTTTGCATACTTTGTGTATGGCATCATGTAAAGGCCTAATCCACCCTTTTTGTACGGCTTCAGGAATAAGCCTTTGCCCTTGCGCAGAGCGATTGCTTCCATCGTCTCATTGTGACGCTGCAGCTCAGCCAGTTTTTTTCTAGCATCTTTAGTCTCGTTGATCGCCTAAGCAACACCCGCAGCACCACCGGCCAGACTTCCGATGGCACTTAGGCCTGCGAAAATTGGCAGTAGAGGTAGCACTCCACCAGACTTAGGAAGAGGCAAAATGCGCTCTTTGTTGAAACGCTTGAGTGCTCTTCCCTTCTTCATAGACCTGACAGCATTCAAAGCTGCGATGGTCACGTTGCGCAGACGCTTGGTTTCCTTTTCCAACACTTTAGACGATTTCACACCTGTCCCTCTGATTGCTGCACGGGCTCTTTTCACTAGATCTCTCAAAGTCAATGGTGCAGTCCTCATTGTTGATGTCCTCTTGACCTTACCACCACCTCTTTTCTTCTTAATCTTTGGTACGCGCTTATTGGGTGTTGTCCTCTTTTTAACAACGACTTTACCACCCAGTTTACTTTTCGCTTTCATCGCAGTGGTTACCACCCAAGAAGCTAGTTTTTCTTTTAGCGGTGTGCTCTTGTCTTTAAATCTCTCCCAAGCCTTGTTTGCTAAAACGTGATCGGCCGCTCGGTGAGACGCGGTGTCCTTGTGTAAGTGATATGCAACGTCGTGTGATTTGCACAGCTCGTCTAGTGGGTTTATTCCTTCCTCGTGGCGGGATAGTCGTTCCTTAAGTTTAGTTCCCGGACCGCAGTAACGATATCCACCAGGCAAGTGTAATTCAAATGTTAGTGCATCGATGGTGTGATTGAGAAGACCGGTCCCTTGTGAATACTGGCGCATTCTGAGCTTGCGCTATATATGAGCAGCCCTTTATAGAGATTCGCTTAGTTTATCATTTGCGTCGACACGATGAAGTTTACAAAACAACGACATACGTTTGAGGTGAACAACGCACTCGACAACATGGACACTGTAAAGAGTGGTTTCAAGAGGCATGGACCATTACTGCCAGATTCGATACGGTGTATTATCAGTGGACCGAGTAACTGTGGTAAAACCAATTTAATATTCACACTGCTCACTGACATTGGAGGTCTAAAGTTTAACAATCTATACATTTTCAGTACGTAACTTGAACAACCCAAGTACAAGATCCTTTCACAAGTACTTCAAACTGTGCCTGAAATAGGATACCACACTTTTACCAACAGCGAGGATGTTATGAACCCAAATGATGCGGCGCCCAACAGTGTTATGGTATTTGACGACGTGGTCTGTGACAGCCAGAATAAGATGCGAGCCTATTTTAGCATGGGGCGGCACCGCTCTATAGATTGCTTCTACTTGGCTCAAACTTATTCCAAAATACCCAAGCAGCTTTTGAGAGACAACGCAAACCTAATTATTTTGTTTAAACAAGACGATCTAAACCTGAAACACGTGTACGACGAACATGTCGGCACCGACATGACATTTAACCGCTTCAAGGATTTTTGTGGCGAGTGTTGGAACCGAGGAGGTCGCCACGCTTTCATCACCATATCGAAAGATGATGAACTAAACAAAGGTCGCTACAGGCTAGGCTTGGACGTGTTTGCTTCCGATATATAACGCGATACTTTGACGCGATCCTGCATTCTCGTCAAGAACGACATCACTTCACGATGGAGCGATTTGAACGTTTAAAAAAGGTCGCCGCTGATCGAGTGCTCAAGAACCAAAAGGCAGCAAAGCGACTGGAGAAGGGGGAGAGATCAGTGCGGAAATGGGTGAAACCTATAACATTGTATCCGACAAAGAGCAGATCTGACAAACAGCAGCAGCAGCAGACAATCCGCCAAAAATATAAAGATTTACAAAAGAATGCCGAGAATGTGGAAAGGTATCTCGAAGCTTCCACAAAGCCGCTGGTGACTCCTCTGAAAAAGTCTGTGATTGAAGGTATAAAACAGTCTATGCATCCGCCACTTCCAATGGTCGATACCAAAGGGATAAAGAAAGAAACAACAAAACAAGAGTCACCTTTGCACGTTGGCACTCAGACAGTCGAGGCTTCAACCACAACTCACGCAGTCCAAACACAGACCGAAGATGAATTGGTGGAAAGGTATTTGAAAAAATTGTCAACGCCAGCAGAACGTGAGCACTTGGACTTGATATATGGAATACGATTGGACGGTAAAGATGGTACTCTATTAGGCGATTCTACTGTTACATTTACACGCAGTAAGATCATAGTTAAGGGCAAAAAATATGATGTTTCCCCTGGTCTCATGGAACTACTTTTTATGCAGGTACCCAAGAAATTACTGATCACAGCTAACGATTTGACCGCGTACAAAAATATGCTCACACTGACTAACGCCCATCGCAAAAACTACTCGGAAGAGAAACCGATAAACGCCAATCGAGGTAAAAAATACAGAAGCGTGATATCCGAATTGTTTGCAGTTTAAGGTGCGCCTAGTCCTGAAGTCAGAGCAGCAGCGTCTTCGTCAACAACTCCTGTATCGCGCACTGGTAGGGGATTAAGAAAATCACCCAATTTCGCATACGAAACAAATGTCAACGCACTGGTCAATCGTTTGCGTCTGTTGGTCATGTCCAAGGCTGCTGGACATACAGGTCACGCTAACGAAATTCTAAACATTGAAAATCTATTGCGAAAGAATAAAATAATATTGTAGACCTGCATCGCAAACAGATGGCGACTGACAGTGGTGAAGGAGTGGTGAAGCGTGGTATCCTAGACGAGTTGCATCGTCAAGCCCGAAAGAACTTTCCGAAAAAACATGTCTTCTTGAAATCTGTTGACGACTTGTGGCAAATAGATTTGGTCGATATGCAGAAACATGCCAAAACTAACGGAGGAAATAGATATATTCTTGTGGTGATTGACGTATTGTCCAAGTACGCGTGGGGCGTACCAGTGCGCAACAAGACCGGATCTGTCGTGACCGCTGCGATGAAAAAGGTTTTTCGCTTAGCCAGTCCCCGAGTACCAAAAAATATTCAGTCTGACGCAGGCCTCGAATTTTTTATCGACAATTTTCTCAGCTTATTGCACGCTACAATATTAACCATTATCATACTCACAGCCCACTGAAAGCCTCTGTCATTGAGAGATTCATCAGAACACTGATGACCTGGATGTTCAAAGAGTTTGGCGTGCAAGGCAATTACAAGTGGATCAAGTTGCTTCCTACCTTGCTCAAAAGATACAATTCGCGAAAGCATCGAACCATTGGAATGCGCCCGATTGACGTTACTCAGCGCAACGACGGTGATCGTCTTGCTCACATGTTAAACACAAGACCGATAAAAAGTGCGTCGCACAAGGTACACTTTAAAGTAAACGATATTGTCAGGATATCAAAACACAAGAAACTCTTTGAAAAGGGATACACAAGATCGTGGTCGACTGAACTGTTCAGGGTGGTCAAAGTACGACGCACGCTACCACCAGTCTACACGTTGCACGACCTCAAGAATAACAAGATCGCCGGCACGTTTTACGCACAAGAGTTGCAATAAACCAAATTTCCAGATCACTATCTTGTCGAGAGAGTGCTTAGGAAAAAGGGTAACAAAGTATATGTCAAATGGTTGGGACTGGACGCGTCACACAATTCGTGGATATAATAGTGAGCTCGGCAAACTCTGTCGTTCAGTAGTGTGACACCGAGGATCATGAAAAGACGACACGTGCTGGACAAATTTGGTCACTCTCTATCACAAGAGCCAATGTTATCACTCGCGCTAGACGAGAGTGGATCACATTACAATGCGGATAACAAGCACGTACGGTTTTTGCCCGATCCGATCGAAGACTACGATGCTGTCACAAAGTCGTACCTAGAACGGTTCTGGGAAAGAAAACTGTCGGAGAGTAAGAGTTTACGGCTTAATGAAGACAAGACTGCTTGGGACGCAGAGGGATTAAAGATAATCAACACAGCACCCGGCGATAAATTGACCGATGTTTCCACACTTGAACAAGCGTGTACGTATGATGAGGGAATTAAGTCTTTTCGATGTGGTTTGAAAACTTATAATTTAGTTGAGAGTTCGGCTAATAATCCAGTCGTGGTGACGACTCGACTATTTGCCTTCGGACCTCTGGAGCTAGCCGAGTACCACAATGTTCTAAGCCCCATCCGTCTTACGAATTATGCGATGTGGGATCGTAATGAGTTGGTGTACGATAAATACAATCAGCTGGTGTGGGATGAAGGAAAAAAGAAATTTTGCAAACGCGAAGAGGCCAGTTGGTACAAAAAACCGACTCAACCGCACAAGAAACCTGGCACAATTCATTAGGCTCAAGGTCACACACGATCATGTCTGGACAAGTCTGTGGTAAACGCTCTGGTTCAAGGTTGCTCACTCGACGACGACGCCCCGGCTCTGCCGCTCCCACAGTCTGACAATGGCTTCCACCGCAGCCGCAGTGCCGCGCAAAGACATGAACCGTGCCTTCACCGCCGGCAAGCGTAAGCGTTCTAAATCTGTGTCTGTTGCTAGAAGTGTGCCGGATCCTAATACTAATATGGACATTGACGCTCTGATCACCACCCTTTCGGACAGCATGACCTCCACCGATCCAGCAGCAGCAGCGCCAACTCAGGTACACTACTACACTTATAGTGACTTGTTGGCTCCAGCACCACCACCACCACCACCACTACCCATAGAACCATACATTCCTACACCGTTGACCCAGCCGCCACCGCCACCGGCACCGGCACCGCCTGCTGCGACTCAACACGGACAATCTTGGGAGCCCCGCCTGTTGCTACGACAATCCTACAGAGTTGCGAATCAAGCTGATTTCGCTGTCGGCGTGGAATCCACTCGAGACTACACAGCATCAATCTACTTGGTCAACAACCAGACCAGCATTACGCTTACGTATGAAGACCTGCTCAGTCTGAAAAGCTCAAGTGTCGGCTCAGTTATAAACAAGTTTTTCCACGAATCCCTACCTTTTACGACTACATATCTGGACACTATGGTGGTGGAACCGTGCGGAAATAGTGCTATCGCTTTCTGTAACTACCAGTTACAGCCAAAGACTGTGTTGAGCAGACGTGCACCCCCACGCCGAGGTGAGTCCGACATTTTGAGGCAGACGTCAACTGTGTTATTACAACCATCTGGGTGGTCGGCTTTGAAAAAACTCTTTGACTGTGTGGAATCGTATTACACAATATGTGTGGACTGTTTTCATCTTGTGCGTTCATTAGTGTCACGCTACTGCAGGTATTTGTGTAAACACTACAAGACTAGATCAATGTTGTCTCTGAACAATGCCAACAACAACTCCACTTCTGGCCATCTGGACCTCGAGCTGCTACGACACATCAACGCTGATCTTCCCTTGTTCCTTCAAGATTTGGACGAGAGACACTTGCCAACGCAGCAGCCGTCAGAGAAAGACAGCCTGGAATGTAACCCAATGCGCTACGCACTGATGTCATGGGTCGACTCTGAAGTGAGACGTTATTGTGGTCCAAACATTACAGACTCTGTTATTGAAAGTCTTTTGTACACGAGCAAATATTGACATATGATTTTGTTGGTGATTTAATAAAAATTTTAATTTCCAGACTGTGTGTAATTTGTATACCTTAACACCAAATAATTAGGCAGGTTTTGTATTCATAGTTGCTATGTTTATTGAGCACACATATATATAAGTATTTACACAAAGTGAAAAAGATATTTTCTAAACTAACAAAAAAAAGGTTATTTTACAAGTATTTACAAAAATGAAACATTGTTTAATGAAAAAGCCATGTTATTACATATAGGGATCAAAGAGTTCTACTTGCTGGTAAGTCTCTATTAACGAATCATCTGTAGTATCACTGTCACTATTATAGTTATGAACATCGGATTCCACATTACACTGTTCCCAGTTGTACAGACTAAACAGTGGTGTTAGTATACAACGATCACACCAACTGTTGGCTGCTTTGAGTACGTTTTTTACAAACTCACTGGGAGAGACAACACCATGTGTGACCACGTTAAAAAATTTCCAATTTTTGTTTCTCCAATACTCTGTATAGTCAAAGTCGTCATCGGTATGGTTAGGTCTAGAGGTCTTAAGAAAACAGGGCCTACATAGAACGTAACACTCTTGATGGTAATTATTATGGAATTCATAGTAATCAAAATTTAAGTGTCCATGATCATTGTGAGCTGGCCAAATGTCAGAATAAAAGATGTCTGGGAGTCGCATAAGCATTATAAAATCGTGTTTGTCAACTGGGTGTAAGTTTGACAGGTCTCTGTATTCAAAAGTATATGGATTTTCAGGTGGGCGAATTTTTTTCATCCACCTAAACTTTAACGCTTTGCATATGTCACACTCTATGGTAAACGGTAGTTGACCAATAATAGCTATATCATCTACAGAGTCCACATTATACGGCGGATCAAGTGCACGACATGTGGCTGGCAAACAGAGCTTGTATAGGTTACTACTACTCATATTGGCTATTTGAGTCACTGCCCTCCACAGTGGTATTGTCTTCATCGTTTGTGTCAGTGTCGTCGTCATTGTGTCGAAGTGAGTAGTGACCGTAAGGTAAAGTACGTATTCCACACTCCAGGATTTTTCTTTTGTCATCAGCTGATGACAGGGACGTTTTTACTACTGTCCTAGATGTCAGTCTGAACGTTTTAGATCGAATCACATTAAATTCAGCCTTTTCTTGTTCAACACCTGTAAATAAAGTGTCTTTGTAGCGATCAAAGCTGAGATGTTTCCTTACAAAAGAGGTTTTTATGCCCTTGGCTTTCAAAACCATTTCTTTGTTGTTTGTCTCACTTGAACTGTAAGTATAGCTGTACATTTTACTCCGCAAAGCCACAAACTGTTGAATTTGCTTTCCTTCTTTCGCCTCATCCTTAAAACAACCTATTTTCCCCTTGTTGGTGTTGTTTTTGAGTGGGTGATCGGTTGGGTAGACCGACTGATCAAGGTACTGTGAGAGGCTTGGTTTTCTCAGTATATCAAATAGGTCTAGTTCAGTCTTGATGTGGAGAAATAAAGAGTCTGTATCCATGTAGCAAAGAGTCATTTCACACTCTGGTGCTTTAAAGTGAGACTGTAGAGTGTTATAGTAAAAGTCGTACATGTGAACTTTTGACACGTCCAAAACAGTCATTCCCACAAAGATAGGTGAAGTCATTGTTATTGATTTTCTACGCATGTGAACAGCCACAACATTTTCAGATATAATGACATGTTCGATGAACCGAGGTTGGCGGAAAAGCTTTTGCAAGAGTCTGTCCGATGTGACTAGTCGTACATCCATCTGGTTTCTCTTGTTGTATAGCAATCTACTAAAGGTAGAGTTTACCATCAGTTTGAATACGTTTTTATAGAACTCGTTTGTCGATTGTGCTCTCAGCTCAGCGTTACGAGTGACAAACTTGTTTATGAAAGCTGACTGCGAGAAAGATAACACTATGTGTACTTTTGTTACTTTCAAACCGAGCTTCACAGCCTGTTGTATCAGGGTATAGTGTGCTACGTATTTTTGTTTGGGGATTAGTGTGGTGAGCAGTTTCTTAACTTTACTCCCTGGAGGTTTTCCATCATCGGTAGTGGTGGAAGGTCTTTTAGTCGATCGTGACAACTGTCAGGATATTCTATATCCACTTCTAAGATGTAACCATGCGGTGAATCTATTGGCAGGTTAGACCAATCTGCTTCGTTTGGATCAACCCATTTGAAGTTGCCTGTTGGCAGCGGTAAACTCATTCCTTTACCGTACAGTTTCACACAATCCAAGAGGCTGTTGTAACTTTTCGGCTGATCACTGTTGTAGTCCTCTGGATTGCTCAAGTACTGATTGTTAGCTCGGCAGTAACGTAAAGATGCCTGGACGATCCCACCTCTGATCCCAGCCTCGATCATGAGCAACTGATCAGAATCGGTCAAAAGTTCGAGTTCAACTCTTGTCATATGGAGCATAGCTTTGTATGCTACTGCAGGTGCTGTGTAAAAGTGACAGACGTCTATTTTGTAATTTTCAAGACAGACTTTCCTGAACGAGGTCAACACGTCGGCCAACAAACATACATCTAGCTTCAAATACCAGCAATGGTATTCACCAAAAGTTTTGAAATTTAATTCGTTCCACACTGTTTTGGCAAACTCGTAATCTTCCTCTGAAACGGGTTCATCATTTAAGTGGTCATGAAATGCTTCACGTGGTGGCAGTTGTGTTTCATTGAAAACCTCGTGGGACTTGACGTACTCGTAAGGGTACACACCTTTTCTTGTGATTAGATTTCTTTGCTCTGGCCGTACCAATTTCATGCTCTCTACAAACTCTGATTGCGAGAGCGTCTTTGTCAAGCTTGATAAACTTGCATTCATGAGGCGGAAGGAGTCAAGAAAACGAAGCCAAATCTTGCCTACTCGAACAGAGACTGATATGTACTTTTCAGTGGTTGACGGTATCACCCTAACCTCACTTTCAGGTAATACACCTAGGTTAGAGATAACGAAACTACTGTCGTAGCCTGAAAAATTGTGTAAGTAAATACTGATAAAGTTTGGTTGCTGACAGCGCAGGTTGCAGCGTCCACAAAGAGCCATACGATAGTTTGGACCGAAAATCAAATGGTCATGATCTACACATTTGACGATGTTAGTATCGTTGAACGATCTCTCGCAGAGTTCACATTCGGTGACTTGATCATGCCTCTCTTTTTGCTCTTCACTCATTGGTCCTAATGGGGCTTGACGAGTGTACAACGTCTCAACACGCTTGGCCAGTTCAGCCAGGTGTAACAGAAAGTCGGCTCCTGCATTTTTAGAGATTTTTACGAAAGGCTCTGTGCTGATACCAACTTCGTCAAGAACTTCAGTAGATAGAGTGGATTTTACAAGAGTACAAAAACTGTTGGCTTCGTGCGCTTGGTACGACCTGTCACTGCCCACGACTGGTATCAAAGATGCCTCAAAGTCCGCTAAAACCACGATGGGAACTGGTATTTGGGTTTCGTATTCTTCAAATTTTAATATGTTCTGCCCCTCTTTAGGTAAAATGGTGGCCGTCGGCTGGTGGGTTGTGCACAGTCGCAAATGCTCTTTCAACCAAGTGCTAGCGTCTGGTTTACATTTGCGCACCTCTCGATGTGTTGAACACCGCTTGCATACAACTATGTTATTCGATCCCTTGGCTATTTGCGGTCGCATCAGTTTGGCAAAATCTACAATGTACACGTAATGAGACTGTCCGTGTTCGTCTTTGTACAAGAGTAAGTCTGTGTGGTCTGTCTTTTCCTGTACAACTCTGTAGGGTGTTATTTCACAGTCTGGTCCACACTCGAAAACATTCACAGACGTTCCAGGGTTCAGTTTCTCAAATTTTTTGATGTCGTTCAAGTTTAGTGGAAATTTTAAACCGTCAAACACGTACACACGGTCTAGGTCTGCAAATGATTCCTCGTACAGTATAGTGTTGAGTACGTCTACTTGTTGGGGCAAGTGTTTGACTAACATGCTGTACTTAAAACATTTGTCATCTAGATTGTGGACATTTACTAGGGCTTTACGTTTTAAAAGCTGCTTAGGCAGCTCAATGTATGCGCTCCCAGTGGGTTTGAAATAATTAAAACGACTCACCCTAAGTGTCAGTTTCGTAGGTGCAATCAGGCTCCATCCGCTGTGTTTGGCCTCCAGCTCGGATTCCTCAGACATCAGTTTGACTGTGTCGTTTTCCAGCAATCCGAGCAGGTTGTCAACACCTCGATATAGGGTCCTGTTGCGTGTCTTGAAGTTGAATTCTTCCACGAGATCTTGCGGGTGGTCGTACATGGCTTCAAGTACAACATTGTACTTGAGGATGGGTGACTCTTCCAACTCTTGTAGTAACAATTCGGCCACAACCGGCCGTGTCGCTTCCAGGAATGAGCTCAGATCCGCGAAGTAGCTATTCGGATTGACGATGGTGTAGTCTCTGGCGTTCCGCAGTCCTTTCTTCAGTGTCCAGTGCAGTGGCGGTGGCGGTGGCGGTTGCGATGACGGTGCCGGTGTCGATGACTGTGACTTAGAGCGGCGGCGATGCAACGGGGGCTGTGAAGAGAAAGAAACTTATAGAAATTCGTTGTTGTTTTCGGGGGGTGGGTAGATAGACGTGAGGTGCTAAATGCGACCTACCGATGAATGTTGCAGAAGTGTGGAGCTTGAAGATTGTTGGCTGCTCGACTCCTCGGTCTGCTTGCTGCTGCTGCTGCTGCCTCCATCCAGCCTCTGCTTCTTCCCTGCTGGTTGTTGTCTAGGAGTGGTGGTGGTGGTGGCTGTAGCGGCTTGTCGTTTCAAAGTAGTCTTCTGCAGCTGCTGTTTTCCATCAAGAGCTCCTCCTACTGCTGCTGCTCCTCCCAAAACGGACAGATTTCTGGTCAAGTGGTCTTTGTGGTGGTGGTGATTGTCACTGTTGACCTGTACTGAGCTCTGCTGGCGGCTGGGCTGCTGCTGTGGTTGTAACTGTGGAGTAGCTTGTAACGACGAGGCAAAGACTCTAACTGCAAGACACATAGACTGGTGTCTTAGTTTAGAGTCTATAGTCAAAAAGAATGCCTCGTTACAAGTCTCACACTTGATAAGACTGGTGGCATCCATGGTGGAAACCACTGTGCGAGGCTCCAGAGAGCCAAAGTCTGTGTCTCAGTCGATAACCGAGCCGGGTTTATATACACCTATGGGTGTGGACAAGGAGACCTGGTGGGGGTGATCTCTCGACGCTTTGTGTCTTGTGTGTTACGCAACCACTTGGGTGTGGTCACAGTGGACCTGATTGTTATGTAACCAAGGGAGGAGCGACTCTTTGCCACTGTTGTTACTTGCGTTGGATTTTTTTGCTAACGCTGGGCCTCACGGAGGCTTTATAAGAAGCTTTGGTCTCCATCGGTGCATCACAGTCATCGTCCAACAGCGCTTTGAGACTCCACTGCTGCTCTTCCCTCCTCCGAGTCAACGTCACACGAGAAAAGGTATGTTTTTTTTTAAATCTTAAACTAAATCCCCCCATTATACACTACTATTTGTACAAAGTTGATGAATTTTTTTTTCACCCATGTAAACTACCTTTTTGCATCTATTGGCATTTTGTGTGAAGCCATGGAGCCTTTTATATTATTTACATTTTCATATAGGTACCTTTTTTTTTAACTGATGATATACAAGAGACTTCTTCTTAGGTGCTTAAATTTGTTACACACCACGGCTATAGAAACGGTGTTTTATAATGACTAGTTAGTTGATTTTTATATTTTTCACGTACTACCTCTTTGATGATAAGTTTCGAATTTTGCGTTTCAAGACGAAACCAACATCTTTCTTTGTTGACAACTGATTTTTACACTATTGAGGTAATAATAAATTGATGGTTTCGTTTTTTATGATATACAAAACTTAAAACATGTAACTCAACTTTGGAACATATATTTTTGTCACATTTGGACATTGGGTTGTTGGTTTTTTTATGTTTTTCCTTACGACCAGCTTTTTTGCTTAAACTAGCTTTATGTTTCAAGAACAGGTCAAAATCTTTTTTTTTTTTTTAGCTTTAACAACTGATATTACACTACCATTTTCTTTTAAAAGAAAAATAAATTTGTTGTTGCGTGTTTATCGATTATCAAGACTAAGCATAGTTTTAGTATATTTTGCTTTGCTTTCTATGCTTGTAGTATCTATCTTGGGAAAAAGCAATACTAATACTAAAGAATTAACAGTATTTATTTAAGAACAATTGTATTGATAAAGGAAATTGTCGACCAAATGTTCAATTTCTCGCCATTGTGCCAATTGATCGTCATCGTACACTATTACATGAGAGGTAATAATAAATTGATGGTTTCGTTTTTTATGATATACAAAACTTAAAACATGTAACTCAACTTTGGAACATATATTTTTGTCACATTTGAACATTGGGTTGTTGGGTTTTTTTTATGTTTTTCCTTACGACCAGCTTTTTGCTTAAACTAGCTTTATGTTTCAAGAACAGGTCAAAATCTTTTTTTTTAGCTTTAACAACTGATATTACACTACCATTTTCTTTTAAAAGAAAAATAAATTTGGTTGAGTGTTTATCGATTATCAAGACTAAGCATAGTTTTAGTATATTTTGCTTTAAAATGCTTTCTATGCTTGTAGTATCAATCTTGGGAAAAAGCAATACTAATACTAAAGAATTAACAGTATTTATTTAAGAACAAATGTATTGATCAAGTAAATTGTCGACCAAATGTTCGATTTCTCGCCATTGTGCCAATTGATTGTCATCGTCATTGTCGTCGCTAGTTAAATCAATTATATCCGGTGTTAACGATGAATATCCTGATGATGAAGTCTCCCTCATGTCTTCATCATCATCTTTGCAGTCTTCATCTTCAGGTGCTGCAGATGATGCGGGTGATGGTGCGGTGTGATTGACGTCCGTGGATGGTGCGGGTGACTGGGCAGTACTGGTCGATGGTGTAGGCGATTGTGGTCGGGCGGGCGGGATGATGTATGGCCGTGGTTTCACGGAGAATGTTTGGTGACGCATTACTCCGGCTGAAAACATATATATTACAATAGAAACTTTGTTTTAGAAAAATAAAACTTTCTTCACATATGAAAAGCTTTTAAAATTTCAAACATAGCTGTCACGGAGGTTTTGTTATAAGTTATTTTTGTACGTTAAATAATACTAGAAAGACACGGACTCTAATTGATCTTTATTGAAATCCTGGAGATGGTATAGAAAGAAAAAAACGAAGCTTATTGATAAATAGTTTCAACCGTCCTAGCACGACGTCCTAAAAGTAATAAAAACAGTTGAAAAGTATTTTATTTAATTAATCTGACAGCTGACACTATACAAAAGAATATAGAATGTTCGTTACAAATGCTGGAATATAAAAACTATAAGTTTTTAGTATTTTATTTCAGTCTTGTCATGTTCAGAATTTAAGTATGGTGTCTAGTGTATAAAGTTTGGTATAGAAATTTTAAATTAATCTGACAGCTGACATTATACATGTTCGTTACAGGTGCTGGAATAAAGAAACTATAAGTTTTTATTATTTCATTTCAGTCTTGTCATGTTCAGTCTTTAAGTAGAGTGTCTAGTGTATAAAGTTTAATATAGCAAGAAGAACGAAGCTCTTTTGATAACTAGTTTGAACCATCCTAGCAGGACGAGCTGAAGGTAATAATAACTGTTAAGAGTTATTTTTAAATTAATCTGTCAGCTGACAAAATAGACAATGTTCGTTACAGGTGCTGAATTATAGAAACTATAAGTATTTAGTATTTCATTTCAGTCTTATCAAGAACGTTTATAGTGTATAAAGTTTACTAGTACTAACAGCAGTGGTCACAATAAAAAAAGGCAAGAAAAAACGAAGCTCTTTTGATAAATAGTTTGAACCATCCTAGCAGGACGAACTGAAGGTAATAATAACTGTTAAAAATTATTTTTTAAATTAATCTGACAGCTGACAATATAGAATGTTCGTTACAGGTGCTGAATAATAGAAACTATAAGTATTTAGTATTTCATTTCAGTCTTATCAAGAACGTTTATAGTGTATAGAGTTTACTAGTACTAACAGCAGTGGTCACTATAAAAAAAATGTAGCATATGAGGTATAAGTGTTGAATCTGAAAACTAAATTTAGTTTTAGTGAACTATTTTTACGATGGGTCAGAAGAACTCTCAATACAAATTTTGTTTAGTTTGTCATATTGTTAGTAAAATCGGTAAAAAAACAATGTACCTTAACATTCACAATATATATTCGTTGTAACTGAATCGTCTCAATTAATTTTTTTTACTACCTTGCTTTATTTTTTTTTTTTTAAGTTTCTCAGTAAAGTTACTGGATTTTTTTGCTTCGCTCATACAGCTAGCAAGAGTACTACTATTATAAAAGTAATCTTTTATTGTGTTCTTTTTTAGATGGATTTCGCGTCAAAGTTGAGTCAGCTAAAAGCTCCCGAGGGTCCAGACAGAGTGGATTTAGGAACGTTGACCAACCCGGCGGGGTACTTGGTGACATCAGCCAGGCTCCACACCCACGCTACTTATGGGACGAGTGTGATCATAGAAGTAATCTGCAATGGCGTGCAGAAGATGGGGTTTTTGCCAAGAAGATTTGGAAACAATCTGACCGAAAAAGATGTGAAAGAGCTGTCTGAAGGAGGGTACAAGATACGTTGCGTCGGGAAGAAAAACCGTTCACCATTGTTGGAATTTTCAAAGGAATTTTAAACAAGAGATTCTAAATTATGTACGCAACAGATTTATAGGTCCATAATAAAAAGAAATTATAATGTACAGTTGTTTGTACTTTAATTTCGGAATTTTCAAAGTAATTTTAAACAAGAGTTTCTAAATTATGTACGCAACAGATTTATAGGTCCATAATAAAAAATTTATAACGTACAGTTGTTTGTAATTTACTTTTGAACCTAATGTTTGAGTCACTGTTTAGTGTTATGTATATATATATAAAATATTACTGTACCTGCTGTGTAGCTTGTTGGCTCTTCTCGTATGTCAGCGTACCAGCCTGCGATGAGGAAGTCCTCGTCCAGGGCACGAAGGAAGTCCCTCGCCTCATCTTGAGCCATGTCTAACTTTAAAACTATACTCATGTTGCCGTTGTTTGCTCTGAGAGAGCACTAGAGCTTTAAATACTCGACTTGTTCTCTTAAGCCCAATAGTGCAGGGCGTAACACATTGTTACGCACTTGCTGTTGGTTTTGTTTTAAGGTGTGGTTCTTTAAGTGTTCCGTAAGGCGTTGGCCGCCTTGCTCACAAAGCAAAGTGCATTTAATACCAAGTACTGTCTCTACTTTATGTGTCTGACGCAGGTACGACTTTTTCCTTAATAAAAAACCTGTTGCCTTTGTGTTAAGTCTTCCTCAAGACGTTGTTCACAAAGAGTACGTGATGCAACATTGTAGCCAGTATAGCTGTAGGACGCCAAAAAACTTCCTCAATTAATCACTGACAGCGATGAGATGCCAACTCGCGATACAAGCCACTCAGTATAATTGGTACATAAATTGGCTCTCGGGAGCGACCTTGCACCGGCAGCCGCCCAGCGTACGCGAGATTACAGCGCCCGCGAGTGTATGGTCGTGACGTCACACAAAAGGAAACTTATACTACTCCCTTGTCTTGATTTTAGCTAACGCGTCTTTAAGCGCTTTCACGACCGCCCTTAACTCTAGTTCGGTATCTTCATTCCTACACTTCACTCCAAATTGTTCCAAAACCCCTTTTAATCGTCCCTTATCAAATTTATACACGTCCCCTCTTAAGCATGGGTACTCAGCTTCAACGTCCATTTAACCTACACCTCCACGCTTACAACTTGTCCCTTTCTTTCTTATTTTATTACGAACTAACTGTATTTACTCTTTGTTTTGTTTTCTAATGTTTATTATTAATCCCTATTTTTAAATTCAATTTTTCCCTACTTATCTTATCAATTTATATCACACTCTTATAACCTAACATACTTACTATACAAACTTAATCCATCCCCACTTTCATTCAGTGTCAACGTTATTCAAGGTAATTAAACCAAACCAAGTGCCTCCACCATGTAGACTCTCCACCATGTAAACTCTCCACCATGTAAAACTTTCCCCTTCACCAGACAACTCTTACTTCCTCTGAACTTAAAACTGTTTGAATGTTAATCGCAACTGACTATTGTAAGTAATGAGACATAATTTGAATTTAATGACTCGCTTAGCTAGTGAAAGAAACCAGGACCTGGAATAACTATTGACACTGGTGAAAGTACAACACATATTTATTATTTTTACAGCATTTCATCTTTACAATCCCTTCCAAAATATTTCCCCTACAACTTAAATGTTGCTCCCCTCAACCCTTGGAGGTGTTAAACAAACAGTATTAACATACCCCTGGACTCGTCTACCGCAGGTACGGGGTGTCCACGGGCCGTAGTGGATTCGGCGTCCTCTTGTCCCTCCGGGTCAGGTGGGCTGGTTCGGTCTGGAGTTGTTTGTAGTCCCTTGGGGGTGGGTGGAGTCGCTTGCGATCCCTTGAGGTGGTATCTCTGGTCCTCCGGATCGGCTGCAAGTCCGGTCGTCCCGCAGGTTCAGGTTGGCCGCTCGTGAAGTCCTCCGGGGGTTGATATTGCCAGGGGTCGGACCGTAGCTCCAAGTCCTCCGTCTAGATCGTCCCGTGTTTGCTCTGCAGGGCGGGTTGCTGAAGTCTAGGTAGTCGGACCACCAGGTGCTGGTCCTCCCTATTGGTCTAATTCCCGAAGTCCTCTCTCTTGCCGAACTCTCTTTTTAGACTCTCTATTTCTCCAACTCTCTCCCTAGTATCCCATTCCCCCTGCCACTCACTAGACACGCCTACCATTTTGGAACAACCAATAATTCTCCGTGGTCCTATTCCGGATCACCCTATAGGCCCGTTTTCGCGATGGGCGGTACTCCAGATCTTCTGCTGAATCTCCGCCGCATCAGCGTTCATCGGCCTAATTTTTGTGAGTCTCAACTTTATTACTTTGGTCATCCTGTGTACAGTGCTGACCCTGCTTCCTTGACATCCGATCCCTTGCTTTCCCAGTTCACACTCGCCGGATGCCCTACTCAAATTTTACCAACTCCATTTCCTGTACCGCATTTCCTGTTGTAATCCAACCACTGTCTAATATTCCTGATAATCCTCATTTTTAATTTATTATTATTATTATTAATACTTATGAGGGAATTTTATACAAAGTGTAATAATTACGTAAACGTCAAAGGTTTACACAATATAGCAACTGAATGTACAAGAAATGCTTAATGGTGCCATTAAAACATAACACATATAGAAGTTACCTGAGAAAACCGTAGGTGTGTGAAATCACAGTAATTGAATGAATATAATAAATAATTGTAAATAGACATGATAATAGAAAATAAGTATAAACATCTGTAATACTCTTTGCTCTAGATTCATTACAAAAAAATTACACATAACTCTGTTGTTTCTCTGAAATGAGATTTTACAGTACAAGTAAAACGTCAATCAACACATAATGTATTACAATATAAGCACAAAATGCACAAATATATTATAATACAAGTACAAAATGCACAAATATTACGGTGATCGATCTCGGTGAACCACACTCACCTTCCTGAGACCAGAGGGATTCACAAAAGAATGGGAAATGGTGTTCAATAACTCAATTTATAGGCCTATGATCACGTAACCTTATTGGCTGGAATCGTCAAAATGGCGGCTGCGGTGATATTATTGGTTAATCCTTATTGGATGTTAGTTCTGTTCATTTAGTCACTGAAATTATGTTATTATAAACTATTTTGGAATCAAAATTAACCTGTTCATTAATTAATTTGTCACGATCCTTACATTTTTCTTTAAATATAAATAACTCTTCCCAAGCATTCATAATACGACCCTTCTTGCAAACTTTTAGAATATCTACATTTTCATCTATTTTAATCAAACTGTGAGTACAATTCAGAAGGTGTTTAGCTACATTAGATATTTCAGGTTTCTTGTTTTTAAAAACAGAACCTGAAAGATCAGAAAACTAAAAGAACAGAAGTAACAGCCAATAGGGATTAACCAATAATATCACAGCAACCGCCATTTTGACGATTCCAGCCAATTGGATCACGTGATCATAGGCCTATAAATTGAGTTGTTGAACACCAATTTCCATTCTTTTGTGAATCCCTCTGGTCTGAGGAAGGTGAGCGTGGTTCACCGAAATCGATCACCGTAATATGTTTGCATTTTGTACTTGTATTGTAATATTTGTGCATTTTGTGCTTATTTTGTAATAAATGTTGTGTTGTGTGACGTTTTACTTGTACTGTATATGTACCAACACATATTATGCTAATTAAAAAAAAACTATAACATTTTAATATTTCTTGGAGATTGATAATTTAATATACAATAGACTTTATATATTAATACAAAAATAAAGTCATATTCTTATAAAGCTAAATCCAACCCAACAAGCTATTTAAAACCTACCTCACTGATCATGTTTATGCTGGCTAATCCCTCCGTAAAAGAGCACAAGGGGCACCTGTAACTACGTGATCCATTGTTTGGATACACTCCCATAGTCAAATGATTAACCTAGACCCGTTTATACTTCCAGTTACATCTGCCCACGCCAATTCGGGACCGATTTAACTGTATCCATTCCTTACGAGGGAGATTCATCCCACCTACAGGTTTTGACAGATCGTTAAAACGAAACTTATTTTGTCCATTAAACCTGTTCCACGATATGGCCCAGCTAGTATTGGGTTAACAATACGTAGATGTGGGTTTCGATATTTTATGTGACTGTTCCAACCTCGGAGATCCTGTGTAATGAGGAGGCTCGGAGCATTCAATATCCTCCTGACGTATTATATCTGGAGGAGCTACATTGCACAGTACGGGGAGTAAAGGAAGTAATGTTGCCATGAAAGTGCCACTGATAGCTCTCATGACCCTATGAAATAAGAAATCAATCGCTTTAGTGTGTACACTATTTAGCCATACGGGAACACTTTATTAAACAGCTGAATATACCAGTGCCAAACAGTTGTACACAGGACGTGTGCGTTGGCTCCCCAAGTTGTTCCAGCAATATGATGTTATACGTTTTCCCTGGTTTTGATTTTATTTACTGTTTTTTAATTGCTGTGGGGTGATGTTTTTGCGTCCACAGCAAATCTTTAAAGCTGTACGTACCCCTTATGTGATTTTAAACGAGCAACAAATCTGGAAATTAAAAGTGTTGCTAATGCTCATTAATTATTTAATGGTACTCAATCAGTAGGTAGTAGAAATAAAGAAAATTAAAGAAACTAATATAATAAATAAAAGTAAATAACAGTCTATAAAGTATTTTCACTTATGGTTTTAATTTATGGCAAATTTTCACTGCTACGTATGTTCTTGTACCCTCACATATGGGAATGATAAGTTTGAACATAAACTGTCTAAAATGATTAAGTAAAATATAAAAGAAATTAGAGTACCCATGATTAGAATGAATAATAAATGGGCTAGCCGACAGAGACAAATGAGCCAACGATATTCCATGATAAATATAAATAAATTTATAAAATGTTGGTTTAACAACTTGTAAATAATGTCACTTAGTGGGTGAAGTTTTTATGAAAAAGATTCGATCAACTGAAGTTGAGAAAGTTGCACTCTTAATGAAAATGAGGATTATCTAATGGCATAGAACTAAAGTAATGTAATTAACAAAGGAGGGTAGGCATGCAGTGTTGCCAGTTTGTTCAATGAAACTCATCCATCAACTTCAGACAGTTTGAATGAATTCCATGCCTTTCAGGGGACGCTCAGATGAAATATAATTCAAAATAATAACACTCCAAACCCCTTCCTATTCTGTATATTGCTTATGGTTGGATTTGATGTTTTCAGCTAAAATAATTGTTTTAAATTTTCATTAGCTATAAACTGCCAACTAATATTACTTGTAATTTACCACAAAGTAATGCTTAAAAGTGAATCTTTAAAACACAAATAAATATAATTTAAACTAATATATGGTATAACCGGATGAGTGGCCAATATTCTCATAACAAGGACTTTAAGCTCAAGTAATGAAAATATTTTATTTCCTATTAGTTAGAGTTTTTTCATATGACGGTAAAAAAAAAATAAATAATGATAACATAACAGTACATATTTCTAGATTTAACTAACTATACTAAAAAAATAAAGTCAATTACTTTGGCTGAAAGTGCTCCCACATACCATTCATTAAATAATACATTAACATGCACAAACGCATACACATATTTCTGTATGTAAACTTGTTTATGTTAAAATGAGTGCACAAGCAACTCTTACGACATGTCATCAAGCTAAGTCTCAAAGTGGCGTCATTGTATTGTACCCGATCACATTATACCGTATTGACATCGGTACCCAAGCAACTCTTCTGAGGTGTCATCAAGCTAAGTCTTAAAGCGGGGTCAATGTTTTGTACCCGGTTATATTATAACGTATTGACATCGGTACCCTAGCAACTCTTCCGAGATGTCATCAAGCTGTTTCAATGTGGGGTCATTGTGTTGTACTGTCTCACATTATACCGCATTGATGTAGGTGAGTCCGTCTTTTGGCTCTAGCCCTTCTCAGGGATCTCTGTGTAGCTAAGTGTTTCTGAAAGTTCAACTTCTATTTTACTCTTATTCACTATTAAATTTAGATTTTTATTGATGTAATCAAAGTATGGATAGGAATTATCTTTAAAAAGAGTTAATTTCAAATTACTCTATTGATAGCTTGATAGTTCAACTTATTTCAAGTAATATTTTCATCTGTATACTCTAATGATCTAAAACTTTCTTTATATTTTAATAAAAGTAAAACTATTATTATGGCTATTTTATTTATTTTTAAATACCCAGAATCTACCTGATTCTTTAGCTTGAGCAGTGCGATGCCTATAATTTAAAAATGTATTTAAGATTAGTAGTACACATGTCATTGATATATTTCTTTTTTGCTCTATCATATCCAATCAACTTTGTACACTTATTTTATATTAAAACAGTCAAATTAAACTTTTAGTTTTAAATTTCCGGTCCCTTTTATTAATTATGTAAACGTTTTTACTGTAGTATATGTGTGTATTTCAATAACTAGACACTGTTTCAGTCGGAAATATACTTGTGATTTCTTGGTTTGAAAACTTAAAAATCTTTCTAAAATTGTTAATGTATTTTGTTACGGTTATTTTATTTTTAATTTGTTATTTTTCTCCTGTTACTTTTAAATGTTTGTTTATTGGAAAATCCCTGATGTAAATTTAAATACCTCTACAATATTATAAAAATGATTTATGCTTGTTGATGGAATGCAATATACATTTATATTAAATGGCTAATTTCTGGTTGTTAATAGATTTTTTTACATTGAATCTTATTTCGAATTGTACTTATTTTGCTTTAAATGTCGATTTTTAATTGGCATATGCTGTAATGAGACATTAAAATACAATATTTGAATTCTATTTACTGTTGCTATTTAGTTTTCCAACATCACTAATAGTCGATTTCCACCACATTTCTGAAAAATCTTAAGTACTTCAAATAAGGATGAATGTAATTTTCTACAGAATTAGAAACAATGCCAAGCAATGTAGGAAAATTTATCTAATGGTTGGCCTGAGGGTTGATAGGGTTGGAACATAGCCACAGTATGTATTGGCCCATTTCGAATCCATGTCCAAGTTATATTGGTACCTCCTTAAAAGACTGTTGTCAAAATCAAATCAAAAATCTAAATAAATCAGTTTGTATTAGCTGAAAATCAGACCAATTTTACGTGGTTTGGATTCCACGTAAAGCTTCAGGACTCTTAATTGTTCTTGCTATTGGACTACTAATAAAAATCCTTTTCTGTAACCAAGTGAAACACAGTAGCCAGACTACACAGGTCATCCACAAATTGTTTCCACTCAAACCAGACTTATACAATAACAAGTTTTTATTAATCAATTCAATCATCATTGTAGGTCTCAATATGAATTTTAAAAGTATTTTTTATTAAAATTACTTATACAAAAAATTGTGATCACTTAATTACTATAACCAATGAATACACATATCTGTAAGGTTATGCAAAGCTGACCTTTTCAATTTGCATTTTCTTTTTGCTAGTTAACATATTCGTTTGTAGATTAATTTATAAAACAAGAGTTTAGTTTTATAATTTGTTCCAAATTGTTTTCATTGGAACATCGATCTAAAAATAGCTGACATCCCTCCTGATATGTGGATTACTGTCATAATATTTTTCGTTGATTTGAGTTAAATCTAAGAAATTCACAGTTTTGCACAAAACCAGCGAAAAATGTTGTAAGATAGTATATTTTATTTACTTTTTTTTAACTTTCAAGTATGCTGGAAGAAATATAGAAATTTTAAAACTCTTTAGAAAAACAAAAATATTTTAACCAATCCAAAGTTATCACTAACTTAAATAACGGTTCGTCGTTTTTATAGCTGTTACGTTGAAGTCGAGGTGTGATAGAACTTTCACGTGGACGTGCAACAGGCTCGGATCCGAAAACACGCTTCGGAAAAACACGGAAACGTCTCTTTTTATATTGAAAACCGGCAGTGTTGATTCAGTCAGCATGGAAATTTGTATACTTATTCCGCAGTGTGTTGCCATTAAATAGAAATCCATCCACGTCACATAACCAAGACGGACCGCTTCAACACGACTGCGTTCTATCTGTCTCCACCAAACTAGCTTTTTGTCTCTTATTTCTGTGCCTGTCCACCGGTGACCGTAAAGGTTCGCTGTCCAAATGCAACCAGTAGTAGTTACAGCTTTTATAACTGAGGGCTTTTTTTCTCATTTTGAAAATCGTGGCGCAACGTGTTCAACGATAGTAACACGTGCTTTACGATTATGTCGTCGAAAGTCTTGTAGTTTAGAAATATTGACGGCCCATTCTCTTCAGTAGTGACTTGAGAAATTAACGGTCTATGCACAACCAACAAATGTGGTATTTCAGTAAGCAAGACTGCAAGTCCTCTCATTCCACTTGTACGCCAATAGTTCGCATCCATGTTCGCGCGTAACCAACGATGTATGTTGCAAGTAAACGCTGATGATTTGTCCACCACGATGTTTTTGTCCGTGTCCAACCCTCCTAAAGCAACCGAATCTTTCATATAATTGATCAGCGCTATACCGGAAAACAGGTTTATGTAAAAATAAGCCCCATGGTCAGCCTATGTGCACTGAAACGCTTCTATGATACCAGTTACGAATTCCCAAATACTGTTTACGACCATTGATTCTAGATCACTAGCGTCCAACAACGCTATTGATATGCACACCATCCAATGTGACAAGCCATCCTCAGTTTTGTTTGAGGCACCCTTCTCAACTTGGTTGTCGTTCTGGATTATTTAAGTACACCATGGTGAAGAAGATATTAATGAGATTGAGCTGTTAGAGCGACTTTCTCACAAAGACTCATGTGACCTGAGCTTACGTAGTTTGACATAAATGCTACATAAGCAGTTTTAAATTCTGGTTGGTTTTGAGACCGATTTTCAAGTAAAGAGAATCTTCATTTAGCTGCAACGACAGCATCACCTAGAGGGGGTTGATTAGACCTGAATGGTAACCTAACGCAATATCTACCAGTAGAGTACCTAACATGTGAAGCCTCCACCACTTGTAAAGAAGATACATCGTCTTGCGAACCCGCAAGATCGGCAGTACAATTTAACATTACGGTCAAGCGCGTCTCGTACAGTTTCAACTCCTGACGCCTCCTCGTGAGCAATCTGAAACTGAAAATAACCGTACTTACACCTATCAAAATGGTAGTCGAAGATATCGTATTTTATTACACGAGGCAATGGTAATGTTGATACCCAAGCAATGGTAATGCTGTATATATGGTAAAATTCACCCGTTATCCCCAACTCCTGGCGTCATATTGGTCGAAAAGTGTGGAGGGGGTAGAAAGTATGACGTTTCTCTAGGAACGACCAATGAGAAATCAACTCATAACTGACATTTTGTAAATTCAATCATAGCTCTTGTGTGTTATTTAGTGCAAGCTAGCAAGATCTTCAGGTGTTCGTAGTACGTGCATTCTTCTGTCAGTCTCATATGTTACAGTCTGGGCAGGCTTTCCAGCTCGATGATATTCTGGTGGCGTGATTTTTCAGTAGAACCGTGATTTTCGACATACCTTTCACATAAATACGCCGTCCTCTGAAGAGTCTAAAAGACTCGTCAGACAGTTGAGGGACGTCAATAACTCCGACGTCCCACACTAGTCCGTTTATCTGTTTTTTTACATAGTGGTTCTCCTTGGTGTTTGGGATGGCATCGGGTGGAGATTGCACAGTTATCCATTCCGTTGGGCCATCGGAACATTCAGAACAAAACTCCTTTATCAAATATTCACAAGTGATGGTGACTAAACATTGAACGTTGACGTGTATTACATCCAACCCTTTCGCTCCATACGACCGATATATCAAGCGGTCTATTTTCATTCAGTGGATACGCCACTCTGTCAATAGGTCAAACAATACGTGGAGTTGTCACGAAAAGTTATTGGCAGTTGATATTATTCCATGAACCTAACCTCAAATATATGTTGTGACCATTCCTTCTGGGCTCTGACCCGCAACTGATAGGTTTCCCCCTCCATTCCATAGCCTTTTCCTCACTCCTAGTGAAACGTCATAATTTCTACCCCCTCCACACTTTTCGACCAATAGGACGTAGGGATTTGGGGATAACGGGTGAATTTTACCATATATATATATATATATATATATATATATTGAATCGCGCATGACTCACTAGCTTCTTGTTCATTAAATAAGGAGGAGATAAGAAAAAAAGGGGCTGACGCGAAGCTAATGGCAAAACATTGAAACATAAAAATGAATTTACTAGTTCGCTGGTTGTTCAACTATATTTCGCAAGAAATTTTCAGAAAGTGTTACCGGGCACGTTTGTTAGCGTGTTAACTTTTTCCTGGGTTTGGTGCAGTTATTCACGAACCTTATATAATGTTCGAGGTGAGAACCAAACAAATCGAAGTGGAAAGATCTTACTAGTTTGCTCGTTGTACAACTGAAATGTGTCCAAGGAAGCTATACGACATTTGTTCGAACCTCGTATTGGACGTGTATCAATTGTCGTTATCAACATTACCATTGCCTCGTGTAATAAAATACGATATCTTCGACTACCATTTTGATATATCTAAGTATCTATATAAGTAACTATTTTGAGTTTCAGTTTACATCACAAGAAGTTGAAACTTTAAAAGACGCGCTTGACCCTAATGTCAAATTGTACTGCCGATTTTGCGGGTTTGCAAGACGATTTATTTTCTTTACAAGTAGTGGAGGCTTCATGTCAATCGATAATGAAGTATATTCTATAGCATCATCTCGTTTCTGGTCAACAAAACACTCCTATTATGAACTGAATCATAGTTTCTGCAGTGATTGTAACGTCCAACTGACCAGTTGGACAGACTTGCGTGGATGTTCTTGCTTTCCTAATGGGTATTTCCCGATAAACTGAATATAATATAAGTTATTGTTTGTTACTTCATTTAACCCCTCACCTCTGCCTATGGATAATCCAGCCCTAACTTCACCTGGTAAAATAAGATAAACTTTAACCTTTACAACAACCAATACCTTTTGCCATTTTTGTGAGCAGTACTATGATTCCGATCAGTGGTCGGAGATACAATACCATAAAGTGTGTGGTAATGGGTTCGCTCAAAAGCTTGAGTACATACCGTTAAAACGGTGGCGCTTCGGCTTGCCCGACAGGTGTAAGTTGTTGTGGAAAGCGTTTGATAGAACGAACAGTTCCTAAGTAGTATGGCTCAAATGAACGAGCCGAGGGCGGGACCGTCTAAAGACCGCACCGATCCCTCCGACGTATCACCAGACTTAGCAACCGGTAATCCAGTGGTGGACACTGCGAATAGTCTGGGTTCAGTAGGCGAGACTTACGTTTCTGATTGCCACGGCAAACGCTCCGGCCACTCTATCCAGCGCTCTTGAGACGCGTCTAGCGAACAAAGATCGCAACGTGTTGTTGTTGGACGTTCCCGGAGACAGGATGTTTGCCACGTCCCTGTGTTCAAGTGCAATAGCGTTTCTGCGCAAGAGACTAACGAATCCAAGTGGCTCGGTCGAATCCGCAACAAGACTGACGAAGAACGACGAGATAGAAACGTACAGGATCAATTATAGTCGCGTGTTCAGCAAGTACCGTGGTGAGAGTGAGCGTAACTTTGACACTATGATGGAGTGGATAAAGAATACCGTACGTGGTGGAGACAAGTTTCGCGTGTTCTGGTTCCCCGACATAGAGAATCTGATGTCACCTCGTACAAGCAACGATCAGGAACACATAGCGACGATTAAGAATTCCATGCTTCAGCACATGGACGTATTCAACAAGGACCCGACGCTGCGTTCCTTCCTACTCTTGTTCAGTTCATCAGAAGGCAGTCTAGACAGCGCGTTCGCACGACGTTTGGAAACCATCGTGAGCACACCGCCCGAACCACTGAGGGATCTTTCAGTTTCGGCCCAAGTGGTCGGCGCAGAGGTGGCTCACTATCACATAAACTTGTCAGAAAGTCTGGCTACCAGGGTCGCAACACAAGCAGGGAATGTTTCACAGCAGCATGAGCAACATCAAGGAGCGTCTACGGTAGGCGGCTTTGCCTACATACAGGCCGCACTACGTGAACTGTACGTCAATCAAAAATTGGCGTTGCGTTACGACGCTGGAATGGTGGACATTAAGAGACTGTCCGCTGAAGCTTTGGTTACGCTAATGGGACGTTACACGTCGGGGGTTTCAGCGCTGGACACGTTGTACGATCTGGACGAACGACCATTACTTTTTGGCTCCGTAAGTTCTATAGCGTTTAGTCCTGCGTCTAGACTCGCGGTTATGTTTTCGAAGACCGGATACAGATCCATCAAGTACAACGCCGGCATACAGGGTGACCCGAAAAACATAGACGAGCTCACTGCCGCTCGGACCGTGTTTTTACACGACCTGTAATGTTGTAAGTTCTGTCAGAATGAGTAGTAGTGTTAGAGAGATTTTCAACGGAGCGATTGAAATAGCGAGCCGTGGATTTCCTACGGAGTCGGCAGCACATGCCAAACTAAATGCTTTCCGTAGCGTTTTGCTCGAATCATCACCTGTCGACAGTGTAGTAAAAAGACTATTTGCAAAAGCTGTAGTGAAGAGAGTCTCTGGTGAGACCGGAGAAAACGTGTTCAAAATCTTTATGCATTCAGGAAATGCCATGGAAGACTCGATTGGTCCGGTGATCCGTGGTATGCGTACCGGCGATTTGGACTCCGTATCTAGAACGCTAGAATCGCTTCCTCTGTATTGGGTTCGAAACCGTTCTGTGCCGCTTACATAGAGTACGCGCGCGACATTTTACCAGACATCCGACTTGACGAAGAAACACTAGCATCGAATAATGCCGTGTCCAACATTATGTCGATAGCGTCATAAGATCTGCACCTAGAGCCTGTTGATGAAATCGTTGGAGCTATGAAACGTGACCGGGACCTAGACAAGTTGGTTAAAAGGCTCTCAAAGTACGAGAAGAAGAACGGAGGTCCCAAATTCAATTACAAGTCTACTTTTCAACCACGCTGGTTTAGGTGGGTTAGCTAACCACGGCTCTAAACGAACAGGCAATTTTTGGAGCGGGTTGCTGGCGCGTGTATCTGGATCCAATCACAAAAAAACTGCGTAGTTGTAAAATACTCCAAGCGTCTTGCAGACACAGCGAGTCCAACGAATTGTCGGTATGTGATCGAACGCCAATGTCTTTCAAGACAGGAATGTGTCAGGGCGTATGTGAAGAGTGTGTATATATTAATGGAATAGCAGACCCGGCTTCAAAACAGTTCTTTCCCTCGTCCCACTACATTGACGCGAATGATCTGTATGTTGTAAGCCGATGGCTTCAGTGGGCGAGATGTTGGGAAAGATTTAGGCGGACGTGCGGAAATTGGCGAAGAACGTAGTAACAGTCGTTTTCCAGTGTCTGGGCTAGTGTCAAGTACTTAATTCTCGCCATCAGTGTTATTCTTACTTTTGCGTTTGCTTTATATTCTTTTGTAACAATAAAAAAACGGTTTCACGGATGATAACGACAGTCTCATGTCATCAGAGTATCGAGGTAAATAACAGTTCCATTAACCCTTTGATCCATCCCCCCCCTCCCCCAAAGCAGGATCCTGTGAATTATGATTTTCGACCTTACGTCAACTAGTCGGGTTTCACGATTACCAGAGAAGTTGGATAATTTGATGTTTACTAATCCATTTCAAATTTCAAAGAAAGGACTAGCAAAGAAAACACATTTAAAACCTTTATAAATATTTTATTTGTAACACAATATCACATAGAGAAGTTAGTCTTCAAATATAACAGTGATGTGTCAATTCTCGTCCCCTGCACAAGATGATTCTTAGTTGACAGAAGTATCAGAGGCGCAAGGCTCTTCTGCGGTTGGTGGCTCTTTGTTGATCGTGTGCTGGTCTACAGGAATGGCTTCTTTCTCAATTGATGAAATCTTCGAAGCGGACAGCTGTTTTTCATCCTTGTTGCTTTGGTCCACAAAAATACCCGAAGTGGATGGCGGCTGCTCATTGTCCAAATGTTGGTCTATGTCCTTTGTATATATTTCGGTTTTAGTCCGTTTTTTGTCCATGTCAGATGAATAAAAGAGACGAGATGCACTTGCTAGATGTTCTTGCACTGACTTTGGGTGACAGTACGGACACGACTGATTCGCACTAGCGCCAAGTCTAATAAGTAACCAACTTCAATTCAAATCAAATTACAGGAATGGTCTTCAATTTGTGACCCCTTTTAATTACTTATAAATTACTAACTAACATAAATAAGCTACTAACTTATTTATGTTAGTTAAATAAGTATTTTATTTTCATTAGTATTACCAAAAGTATTTTATTAGTATCACTAACCAACATGTAGTAATACTATTATAATACTTTAAAAAAACCAATTAACATAATTAGCTAAAGTTAATTAATTTTACTATAATTTTCGTTATATCTTCATTTTTATCATTAAACCAAATATAGTAGATGTGTAGACAAAAGAAGTATATATTTAAACGGCTGATTTGGTATACTCTGGTTTATACAAACTATTTAAACATACCATCCGTTATAGTATTTGAAGAGAAATGGATGGTTACAAACCACTTAATATATTTTAAGCTAGTTATAAGAATAAAAATAGCAAACATAGCAGTTAGTACAGCTTAAACAACATTGCTTAACTAACAAAACAATTTTAAACAACAAACACTCTTCTTACTACAGATCCCTGTTAATTTAAGCTATTACTAAACAAAAATTAAAGCATAGAAACCAGCTAGAAAGCCTTGCTACCAACTGTGGTTAGTAAACAAACCACTTATTACATTTTAGTTATAAGAATATTTATAAAAATAGCACCCAAAAAACATAGCAGTTAGTACAGCAACATTGCCAAACTAACAAGCCTATTTTAAGCAATACACACTCCTCTCACTACAGATCCATGTTAATTTAAGCTATTACTAAACAAAACTTAAAGCATAGAAACCAGCAAGAAAGGCAAGCGCATGCTGCGGCAAGTAAACATACTGCTTAATATAAGCTAGTTATAATTTATAAAATAGCTGAAACATAGCGAGTACAGCTTAAAATATTGCTACAAAGTCGAGTGCCTGCCTAGGTACCACATGACAGATGATAGTCACTGAGGACAAAAATATTCCCTAAAGCAAACGCCGAAAGGGACCATCGCAGCAACGGGGAAAAAACTGCATAAGCATAAGGATCTAAAACAACAGTCGGCAACCTCACAATGACCCTTTTGACACCACAGCAGGACACCATGACAACAATGCCACCACAGCCGAAACAATAATTCTAAATCACAGCCTCCGGTGGCATAATAGTCTGGACCCTCACAACCTGCACAGCAAAATATCAACAAAACCTAAAGCTAACACTTACTTTCTGGCGAGAGTAGGTGAGAGACTTCCAGTGAGTAGGAGGAGACTGTGCTAACCATATGGGCTACTCCCGGTATTTATACGATTCGCTAAGGATGTTCCGGGAAAGGACGTACTCTACAGAGTGGGTGACAATTTTACACCTCCTAAGGTGTCCGACGCCCCTCCAAATCATATAAAAGCGGGCCCAGGCTGCCGTCAGAATCACAGTCTCCCAGCACCATGGCTCCTCCTCAGTACTTGCTATGTTCCACCTGCCAGGAAGCTTTTTTCCTGATGGAAGAGGCCAGGGCTAGACATGGGCTATTGTGCGCTGCTATCCAGATGTTGTCCTCAGCTTCCCAGCTCAGGACGATCAGCTGTCCATCATCCTCAGCCGGCGGAAGCACCGCCTCATCACTCCGCTGTCTATCATCCTGCATCCCCGCTGGTTCTTCACTCATCTGCTGTCCATCATCCTCAGCTGGCTCATTACTCATATGCTGTCCATCAACCTGCGTCCCAGCCAGCTCATTACTCATCAGTTGTCACTTCTGCTGCTGAAAAGCAGCCAGCCCGTAAAAGGACTTCAAACAAAGACCACACCACCAAAAAGCAAAAGGTGGCTGCTTTTCCAAAGGCCACACCCTCTGCCATTGCTGAAGCGGTTGCATCAACCAGTCAACCTCCAATCCCCTGGAAGGTGAAAAAAGGTCTGTCTAGTGCCAGGGATTACGTTCTTAGCAATCCCAACGGCTACTACAGGGACCTGACAACCTTCTTGCATGCAGTCACCCCACTAATACAGCAATTTCTGCAGGAAGAATCAACGCCTAGAGGTTCATCACTCAAGTACAATCTTGTACTTGAGGCACTCTACCATCACCCTGAAGGACTGCAAGACCTCTTCAACTTCAAGACTACCAACAAGACAATTCACTTGACGGACGGACTTCATGACATTCTGGAAGGAGACTACGAGACACTGCTACAGGAATCCAGCGAGGCAGAACTCAAAGGAAACGGATGGTCTCTTGTGGCTCCTACAACACTCACCTTGCATGTAAGTTTATTTACTCATGTAAAACCTCCTGGGCACTATACAGACTTACCAAAAAAGATTAAGAGAAGGAAAGCCACTACTAATGTTCACAATACAGACAACAAGTGCTTTTTCTACTGTTTGCTTGCCAAAAAAAACTCCCCCAGAACTTAGATTACGATAGAGTTAAATTAGACGAAAACTCGTTTGCCGACATACAAAACCACTATAACCTTGACGGAATACACTTTCCTTTGCCACCTTAAAACTGAAAATGTTCGAAAGCCGCAATCCAGGATATTCTGTGAATGTCTTTGAGATAGTGTCAGATTCCCTGATAGCTCCCTACAGAATCACTGAACAGGAACTAGACGATCACAGTGATCTCCTGTGGATCAAAGACGATCACAATTCCCACTACGTGCTTATCACGGGTTTCTCCAAACTAGTCAGACCACAAATTGCAAAGAGGCCCAACAAGATCGAAATTTGCAAGCGCTGTTTTACATTTAAAGAGACACGTAGGTGTCGACCTGACAGCAAAACCTGGTTGGCAGAGCACACGATGTTTTGCGGCAAACATCGTCCTTGCAATGTGATTTTGCCTAAAGAAGGTGACAACCTGTTAGCGTTTTTAAAATACAAAAGACAGGTCTCTGTTCCAATTATCGTGACAGCCGATTTTGAGGCCACCCTGCATCCAACTGTCAGCACCGACCAATCCTACCAAACACACGAGCCCAACAGTTTTTGCACGCTTGCCAAGTCCACCTAGCCTGCCGCATTGTTGCAAGAGGCTGGCATAACTACTGTTCCACATCTACAGCGTTCGGAAAACACTCTACACCCGCAATGTACCAGTAGGACAGCTGACAGACAAGGACACTGAACGCCACAGGACGACCTCAAACTGTGACCTTTGTGAAAGTTTTTTTAACGAAACCACCGAAGAGTAAGGGGAAAAACCACTTGACCACTGTCACATCACGGGCTCCTACAGACACACACTATGCAACCGATGTAACCTGCGATGTCAGTTACCAAATTGCATACCAGTTTATTTTCACAACTTCAGTTCATACGACCAAGCGTTTGTCATTAAAAATTTAAGCTGCCTAAAAGGCTGTGAAATAAAGGTTCTACCCTCGAACAGTGAAAAATATATTTCAGTGTCTGTCCATGTCGGCAGAATTTGGTTAAGATTTCTGGACTCGTACTGGTTAATGGCTGAAAGCCTAGCCAACCTGGCATCCGGTCTGACAGAGGTGGAGCTGGTGGAAAGCGCCAAACTGGTGCCGACCGACCTGACCCACCTTATCAAACACAAAGGCGTGTATCCTTATAACTACGTCACATCGCCGGCAGTGTTTGATGAACATCAGCTTCCCGCCCGTGAGAAATTTTACAACAGACTCAACGATGAACACATAAGTGATTCTGATTACAAAAAGGCGTTAGAAGTGTGGAATAGCCTACAGATGACAAACTTTGGTGACTATCACGACTTTTATCTTAGACTCGACGTATGTCTACAGATGGGAAGCTGTAACAGACTCTGACCAGATGCTGATGATCGAGTCTGCCATTAGAGGAGGCTTGGTTCAGTGCAATCTGAGATATGCCAAAGCCAATAATTCTTTGTTGGAGCAGCAGAGTGATTACAATCCCAATGAGCAGTCCAGCTACCTACTGTACCTTGACTGTGTGAACCTCTAAGACCATTCCCTTGGACAGTACCTAACATACGGAGACTTTAAGTGGACAGAGTCGGTTTCCGACTGGTCCTCCTTGCCTGTTGACTCACCGTATGGACTTATAATCGACTGTGACGTTGTGGTACCCGAATGTCTACATGACAAGTTAAAAGATCTGCCTTTGATGCCAGAAATGATGACTCTACAAGGTGGGAAAAGTAAAAAGCTGTTGGCCTCACTTTATGACAAAAAGCGGTATGTTGCTCACTATACAGTGTTTCAACAGGCCGTAAAGCTTGGTCTAAAAGTGACTAAAGTTCATCGTGCACTACGCTTTTCACAATCCCCGTGGATGAAAAGATTTATTGAATTCAATGCTGTCCAAAGGGCGGCGGCGAGTAGTTCGTTCGCAAAAGCGTTCTACAAGCTGATGAACAATTCTTGCTACGGGAAGACAATGGAAAATGTCCGCAACAAAGTGGACATCCAAATTGTCACTACAGACAAGCAGTTTCAAAAGCTTGTACACCAGACCCACTTTGTAGAACGTAAAATAATATCTGAGAGTGTTGTGGCTGTACAAATGAGGAGAACAAACGTGAAAATGAACAAACCCATTTACGTGGATATGACAATTTTAGACCTATCCAAAGTACATATGTACAACTTCCATTATTCTGTTATGCAGGAACACTTCAAAGCTCCTGACAGTGAGCTAGAGTTGGCCTATATGGACACGGATGGTCTACTCTATCATTTGACCACGCCACAGGACCTGTTCCTTGTTCTAAAACAGACGTATTTGTCTCAAAACTTGGACAGATCAGTCTACCATGACGGTCATCTTTCGAAAGACGATACGAACAAAGGAAAGGTTGGTACTTTTAAGGATGAATGTAAAGGCCGAGTAATGTTTGAATTTGTAGGCCTAAGACCTAAGATGTATGCATACCGGTTTAGCTCTACAGATAAAACTGAAAAGCTGAAAGCAAAAGGCATCAAAGGTAGCTATGTGGAGAAAAACCTTCGTTTTTGCCACTATATGAAAACAATTTTCTCAGAGGAATCTTGTGAAAAGGCTAGCTTCAATGTAATCAGAAGCAAGTCTGCACGCATAGTTTCCATGACGATGGTGAAAAAATCATTGTCAGCCGAGGACGACTATCGAATTATTTTGGATTGTGGAATACGGACCCTGCCCTACGGACATTACAAGACAGCACAGAAAAACACACCCCCTAACAACCATGATGAGTAGAACCCCTGAAACGTTGTACGAATTAGCCCTGAAAGGCACTTGTGACGCCTTTGACACCACTCGAGACGTAACACCAGAGTTTGACCAATTACCAATCACCATCCAACGCCACTTGAGACAACGACTTAAAAGAACATGGATGCGGGAAACTGAACTGCCTGATGACCCGTATACTTATGAGTACCGCTACCATGAATTGAATTTACTGGACAAAGACGAGTTCATAATGATCACTAATCATCCACGTAACCTGTATCCTGCATACTGGCCAAGACTGTTGTACGATGACTACATGGCAGGTGAACGTAACAGTGCACACATTTATTTTAGCTACTATGAGTTTACAATTGGACAGAGTGAGACACCGTTATTGTTGTGTCGTGACTGCTTTTTAGCAAGGAGTTTACCCAGCAACGGAAACTGGACTGACATTGACTGTCAGGCATACTGGAATGACTTGAACTGGACGTTTCTCTATATGAAAAGACACCTTGTAACAAGCAAGCCCAGGAGGTTGAACAAAACTCTAAGGTCAAGCGACAGCTGGTGTGACAGATGTATCTTGCCGCCACTGTTTGACATACAGGACTATGACGGTTGTAGCACTCAGACTCACATGCATGATCTTGACGATACCGACGAAGATGTTGCCTATGGCAGTGAAACTGACGAGTTCGTAAGGACTCAAATATGGGACGCCTACGTACACTAACTGGTGACTCGCTACGACATATTTTGTATCTTCCTATTATAGCTTTAGTCAAACCATTGTTCTTTTTCCTTGGCATACCATTGCATTTATAACTGTGTTATTTGTACCAGTCATTACTGAAAATTGTTAGAATAAACCACTTTCCAAGCAACCATTGCATTTATAACCGTGTTAAAATATTTAGTTGTTACTGAAAAACAGCAATCATTGCATTTATAACTATTTGTACTAAAATATTTAGTCATTACTGAAAATAAGCAACCATTGCATTCATAGCTGTGTTAAAATATTTAGTCATTACTTAAAAATCATTAATTGTTAGAGTAAACCACTCTCCAAGCAACTGAATTTATCATTTCTAATTCCCCAGTTTCAAGTAATTTTAATACAGAAAAATAGAAACTTAGTGATGCTAAATTCTGTTAAAATTGCTATTTTGGGTTGATAACCCGAATGGATGCTTGACATCCAGCACCTTAATATGACTAAACTTACTGCAACAGTGGGTGAAAATAATTGAATACAATATAGAGGAAATAAAAAACATCTTTATTGCATCATTTGGCATAATAATAATTATTAAGCACAATATCAATTAAATTGGATACGCAGTAGCGCCGGATCTCGGAGTCAACCCACAGTGACATTGGAGTAGACGGTGACAAGTAGTTGTCATCGTAGTCGAATTCCTCTGTTAAAGCCACCCTCAGACGTGTCTCATCAAGTTCGTGTAAAAATGTAGGCAGGTCGTTGGTTACTTGCTGTATTACCTCTGAACTGAGAGTACCACTACTTCTGCTGTATAGTAGTGATTTGTAGCTGCGGGTGAAGTAACATCCGTAGCGATGTACTAAGCGTTGAACTGTAGTCACCCACTCTGCGCACACAGTGCGGTAGGTTTCAATACAGGGGAAGAGACGTTTGAGAGCCGACCATCCAGCGGAGGTAAACGGAATCGGTTGTGGAGTAGGTGACATCTAAGGTGTTGGAGGCTCAGTGATGGTTTGTCTAAAGTTGCGAACAACCAAACTCGTGTCCGTTGCGGCTGGCTCCAGACATATGCCGTTTAAATAGAGTGGATAAAAGCGTACACCTTCGTCAAAGAAGCGGTCCATTGCTTTCAGTACAGCACTACCACGTAGTCCAATCAGGTCTTCAAAGGTCAGGTTGGCTAGTTGTTGACCATTTACGAGGTAGATAGATGGATTGTAGTCTCCAGCACTCTCAAGACCGACCACTGCGAAAGCTTCTGCTGCTACCTTGTAGGCTTGACGTAACAGTAGACGTGGGTCCCATGGTTTTAAAGAAGACTGCGGTAGCAGGGTTTGATGCTTGTAGATGTAGTAATTCACTTGAGGAGGCAGTGGTGGTGCAGGTTGAGCATTGTCATCTGTAAGCGTTGCTAATAACATTTCCACATCCATAACTGATGATGACGGTAGTTCAACTGCCTTACTTTTGCGACGTTGTTTCACTACTTTATTCAAATCTTTGCGTGCTGCAGGTAGTGTGCGTGGTGTCGGATCCATGACTGATGCTAGACCATATCCCCCACCCCCCACCTCAACTTTGTTTATCAAGGCTAACTAGTAGGTGCTCTAACCGGTTGCACTAGATCACCTTCTAACAAATTGGAGGTAGACCGTCAAGGCTAACCACGCCCTAGATAAGCTTTAGTCACTAGACAACCTTGGTACGAGCTGCTGCAGATATTCCTCTAAATCTATTTCTTGCGCTAAATATTTTACAAGCTCACGTAAAAGTACTTCTAACCAAAGTATCTGATCGGCCAAATCTGTTTTGCTAACATAAAAACTGTTCTACATAACCTAAACTTAGTAATCTATCACCATCTTCGGCCCGTAACTTCACCTCCTCCTCCTTTTTTTTCTTCTCCTTTGGCCGCTTTGTTCTAAGTGGATGACCAAATTTGTCTATTAATGCTCACATAAAAGTGACAATGGTCAGTGAGAGACAGTTATTTTATAGTTTGATCCTGTTTGAGAATCTCCTCTTCAAGCACTCTTAGTAAATTTAGTTTTAAATTCTCGTTTCCAATCGCGTCTGTAACAGTCTTGACAAGTGTACGTAAACGCTGTTCTACTGCATAAGTTTATCTGATAGTTCGCTACGACTTACGTACAGTTTTTCCAAGTAACCTCTGTCCACAGTCTGGGTACTGACTGTACGTACTCCACTTGGCTTAACACCCTCCTCCTCCCCCTCCTACTTCTCGTAAATAATGGACATTGATTGTCCAAATTTGTCGATCAGATAATGTTGTTTCATTGCAAGATATAGACTGAACATATTACTAGCCTACATTGCATTATATCCAACTGCGGCTGTTAATACCAAGCCACTTAACGTACATTTTTTCCTTTTCTTCTGAGAAATGTTTCCACTAAATATGTGTCTGGATAGTTTGTTTTCTGCAATTCTGCCTCGTAAAAAGCTCCTTTAATATCATCACCTTTTAAGTCGCGCAAATAGTAGACTGGAGGATTAGAAGGTTTCACTCGATAAATGGTAAAGAAATCTGTACTTCAAGATGGTGTGTATCCCTTATTAAACAGTGTCTTGTACTTTGATACTCTTACAGTATCATTGATTTCAAACTTCATTTCATTTAGTTGGGGAGCAGATCGAGGGTTTAGTTTATTTTTCAAGAGTTTTTCATGTTTTACTGTCACGTCTTTAGGTCGCATTCCAGTAGACCTGTGAACCCTCGCGTTGTATAGTTTCAAGAGTTGTGGCAGTAGTGCTAGCCACTTGTAATTTCCCTGTAAGCTAAACTCCTTCCAAAGCCATGACTTTAAGGTTCTGTTAAAACGTTCCACTATAGATGCCTTCAAGTGTGTAAACGTGCTATATAGGTTTATACTATGATCGTTCATCAAGTTGCGAAACTCTTTGTTGTAAAACTCTATACCATTGTCACATTGTAAATTGGCCGGCACCCGAGGATGACTTTGTTTCAAAACTGTACGCATGGCGGCTGTTACGCTGCTTCCTTTTTTATCACGGACCGGTACTGCCCAAGCGTACTTAAACAATACATCAATTACAGTCAATATGTACTTATTACCTTTGTTAAAGCGTGCATAAAGATCTATTTGACATAAGTCCGCCTGCGACAAATCATCAATACTCTTGACATAAACTTTGCGTCTGGTAAAATGTTCTCTGGCTAGCTTGTGCAACTCGTTGATAATGCCTCTTTAGCAACTTCTATTTTCTGACACTTTAAGTTATTCAATTATTCTATTTAAACACAACGAGTTTACTATATGTTAGATTTCCTCATTATGAGCGGTGTGGCCGGCTTTTTGTGACATTATAAGTAGTCTAAGTCTCTTTACTAGTTTGTTAACATTAAACTGTGCAATACCTTTACCAAGTGAACCTTTTGCTACCGCTTCATTCTCCCCCTACTCCTTCTCCTCCTCCTGTACTTTTTCCTCTGTCTTTTGACGCGTAGGAAATAGGACAGAGATTACAAACAGGTACTTTTTACCTTTATTGTGGTTTACTGGCTTTTCATTTTTTGAATACATTTGCCGATGCGCGTTTGATAGCATTAGGATTTCTTTGTATGCGTTCAAATTGTCTACGTCAAGTAGATCCTTGTTTTGCTTTTGTTTAAACAACAGTTCCAACAAGCCGATCGTAGCTTTGTACTTGCGGTTTCACACAATGACTTGTAACTTTTCAAAAGCAATCTTGGAATTGCCAATTACAGTTCCTCCCCTACCATCTGCTCTTACACCGTACGTACTATCGAGCTGGATACTTTCTTTTGGATCAGATAATTTGTTCAAGTATGCCCGTACAATAGGTATTATACTCTCATCCGTCTGCGTCGATGTATCCATAGTTTTGTTTAAGTCTTCGTTTTCCCCATCTATTGCTTCTTCTTCTTCTTTACCAATCTCTTTCTTTGCTTCCTTTTTTATCTCCTTTTTTACACTAAACGGTGGTGGTAGGACGTTTTGTAATGCTTCTTGTACAGTTTTCTGTAGCGGCAGTACAATCGGCTTGGCCTTTTCTTTAAAATACCATGTCATATCATCGGTACTGCACATCAGATCTTTATATTTCTTTCGTATCGCACTAGTCATTTTGATAAGTTCCTCCTTTACTTTTCGCTCTCGATTAAGTTCTTCGACACGTCTGTTCGTTGTGCTAAAATGAGCCAAGCACGTGCTCTTAAGTCCTTTATATATTGCTAATGAACGTGTCGAAACCGCATCTGTAACAACCATTATTCTTTTCACAGTCCTTGTTGATGGTGACAAATCCGTAGGGTGAATTGCGTTCCCAGCACTCTTTGCATAGTTCTTTAAACTGATCAAAGGTCATGTCATCATTTACATGGTCGCTGTACAAAAATTTCAAGTTCAGTTCATCCTGTCTGAACAGCATAATAAGGTTTACATTGTCTCGCAATAAATGTTTGGGTAGGCGTGCGTACGTTTGAGTAAGGTAAAAAGAATCCATGTTCATATGTCGACCCATGCTGAAGAAGCGTTTCATTTGCTCTTGACTCCCATCGCTAGCTACATCATCAAATATTATTACAGAATCTGGGCGCGAAGTGTCAAGCACATCTTTACTATCGCTGTATGTAAAGTAACCAATTTCCGGTATTAGTTTGAACATTTGTGCCAACAGTTGATATTTTGGCTGTTGTAATGATTTACTATACACGTACAGGTTGGCAAACTTAAGGCCCAAAGGGTCGACAATTAGTCTGTACATTAAATTAGTCTTGCCAAAGTTAGATGGACCACATATGACACAACGAATGCTTGCTGGCAACAGTGGTCTACGTTTGTACAAGGTGGACTGCTTATTTTTTAATAAAGCGTCCAGCACATCGGTGTTTATGGCGAAAGTAGTACTTTGCTTTTTGAATTTCATCGTTACACTGATTTGCAAAGACTGATGCAACTCCTATATAAAGAGCTAGTCTTGTAGAAGTTGTTTCATTATGAGAAGATCACGCTACGGAGGCAGAGGACTAATTAATAGTGTAATCAACAGGCTTCCTTTTGAACTGCATTTGGGCGGTTATAACTTTTGCGGTCCAAGAACTAGGCTCCAGGAGCATTTAGCAAGAGGCGACCGTGGTATTAACCCGCTAGACGAGGCATGCAAAGAACACGACATCGCCTACAGCCGACACGAAGACTTGGAGTCACGACATAAGGCAGATCGTGTATTGGCAGATAAGGCTTGGAAGTGATACATGACGGGAAACGTACCGTTTGGGGAAAAGGCAGCAGCTTGGTTTGTAACAAACGCAATGAAGGTGAAAACAGCGATGGGTAGTGGTATAAAGGAAAGGAGAAGAAGGCAGAGGACAGGCTTGACTTTTGGGAAGATAGTCAGCCATGCCAGAGCGGGCATACGTGGTTCTGGAATTAGGAAAAAATTACCAACAGTAATGACTTAATACGTACAGCTCAGATAGCCTTGCATGCTATTGCGTGGCTGAAGAAGATTCATCGTGGTGGCAACAACTTTAGGAGAATGAAAAAAGAACGTGTCTTGGCGTTACCAAAAAGTGGAGGGGTTCTACCTTTATTGCCAATATTTGCTGGCCTAAGTGCTATTGGCAGTTTGGCTGGTGATGCGGCTGGAGTGGCCAAGACCATTGCTGAAATTAAAGATGCTTCAAGAAGGCTGGCCGAGCATCAACGCCACAATGAGACTATGGAAGCGGTTGCTTTACGACGTGTTAAAGGACTCTACTTACAACCATACCGAAAGTGTCTTGGTCTCTACATGACACCTTACTCATCGGTACGAAAAACTATTAAAGCTGTTGCCCAACCGTGCGTTGTACGACAAGTATTTTACGTTCTACGCTCAGCTCTTTGCAATTCCTAATTTTAGAGGAGTTTTTATGCGGGATGCTTTGCCATTACGACCTTGGAAAAATGAGTCTACCATTGTGGATCTCGACAACAGCAGTTGTGCTGGCATCCACTGGGTCTGTTTTTATAGAAAAAGGGCAGTCGAGTTGATTACTTTGATAGTTACGGAGATCTACAGCCTCCAGTAGAAGTGCAACGCTACCTAAAGGGCAACTTCATATCTTACAATCGTACTGACTACCAGTCTGTACACACAGATAGCACAATTTGTGGACACCTATGTTTAGCATTCTTACTGACCTAATAAATTTCTTATTAACCTATGTTTGCGAGTGTTTTACTCAGTCATTAAAGTAACAGTGGTTAACAGCTCTGACGCTTACTTTCAGCTGAACAAAATCGGAGCTTGGGTCGGAATTTTTTCCACCCATACATTTGACTGATGACGACGACGTTTGGGAAGTGGGTCTACTTAGTTTTGAAACTTACAACTCGATACCTAATGTGGACAGTACAAACAATCTACTTAACAATGGTGACAACAAGGTACTTTCTATACCAGAGGGTACGTATAGTGTTGATCAGATTTCTGCCTATATACAGGCTGAACTAAATAAGTTACCCGAAAGACCTGTCGTACGAATAACCGTGGGCAACAGCACTCTCCAAGCGAGCATCAACCCTTCGGTTTCAGTGGACTTTACAAAGGAGAACGCAATTGGTGGATTGCTGGGGTTTATGAAAGAGGTTACTATACCCGGTCAGGTAGCTACAAGTGGAATGGTGGACATCTTTCGGATCAACACGATTCGTGTTCAATGTAATATTGCTACCGGTTCTTATGTTAATGAAATGCCGGCCCATGATATTCATAAATTCTTTCCCACCGTGCCGGCCGGCTATAAATTGGTAGAAACCCCGAGTCCAGTCATTTATGTACCTGTCATAGTGCATAATATTAATAACGTCACCCTAAGGATTACCGATCAAGACGGTGAATTGGTGAATTTTCGTGGAGAACGTATTACGATACAGCTGAATTTAAGGAAACAGTAATGGGTTTCGTTTATTGGAGTAGGAAGCCGACCTATTTAATTGCTGCGCGGAGATATAAGTTTACTAGTGACAATCGATCTGTCAAACGATTAACACGTACAAATCGGAGATTCTTGCAATCCCTAGTATATACTTTCATTACATAATGAACGATGTGTTGGAAATTATGCAGAGTGTGCCGTTTGATGATACGATCACGCATATAGAGTGGCATACTCATCTTCCCTACGCTTCAATGACTTTGAGCAATAATGATGAAATACGTATACCAATACAGCAACAGGATTTGTGTGTAATACCATCTCTCTCTTATCTATATGTTGAGGGTAAGCTACTTTTAAGCGATGACAACGCTACTGCCGCAACAAAGTTTGTCAATAATGCAATAGCTTTTCTCTTTGACGAGATGCGGTATGAATTGAACGGTGTAGAGATTGACAGGGTGAAGAATCCTGGTATTACTACTACACTAAAGGGATATGCGTCACTGAGTGAATTGGAACTGAAGAGTACTGGCTGTTGGGCCTTTACGCCTGCTAATCTTGATGAAGATAATATTGACAAGAAGGGGAACTTTAGCTTTTGTATACCTCTTAACTGACTTTTTGGTTTTGCCGAGGATTACAAGAAGATTATGGTAAATGTACACCATGAGCTGGTATTAATTAGGTCTTCTGGTGACAAGAATGCTGTTATGTGGGCTAAGGACACACCACCTGCCACTGTGGAATCCATTAAAGTTAAGTTGGAGAAGTTAAACTGGTGAATGCCTTACGTAACTTTAAGCTATAAGCAGCGTGTACATGGAAATTGTACGAGTATCCAGCGCTGCCAAATACTTCATGGCAAACGAGGGCTGTAAAGACTGCTTCTTAACTGGAAAAACCAAGGTATGTGATCGTGGCTTATCAAACTAACCGAAGAAACGAAATTGAAAAGAATGCTGGTCACTTTGATCATTGTGATTTGACCAATTTAAAATTACATCTTAATTCAATCTCGTATCCGTATGATTTAAAACTAGATTTTGGAAAAAAAATCATTACGCAGTTTTGTACGACATGTATACTCGTTTCCAAGAGAGTTATTATGGAACAATTACGCGCCCACTGTTGAGTAAAGAACTGTTTAAGAAAATCGCGCCTATTGTAGTGATCGATTGCTCTAAACAAAACGAGACCTTGAAATCCGCACCAGTTGATATACGCATTGATTTTGAGGCAGCGAACCAGTTTTCTCAAAACACCTGTGCATACTGTCTAATTTTTCACGATAAATCATTTATATATACAATCCCTATACAAATCTTGTTCGCAAACTTGTTTAGGGCGTGGCTTAAGGTGCGTTTTCCTAGGTGCAGCTCAAGCCTGCAGTGCAGCTCTACGCTGCGTTGCAGCTCGAGCCAAGCAGCTCACGCATGCGCAGATCGATTTTGACCTGCAGCGCAAGCTCCTCGAGCTGCTGCAGCTCGGACTGCTTGAGTGAGGAGTCCGAGCTGCAGCCGCATGCAGCCAAACCCCTGCGTTAACTCAGTCAGTCTTCGACAGTGACCGTGACAACAGTGCCACAATGGATAAAGAACCCAAAAAGGCGAGATCTACTTCAGTGACATCACATTCACAGGATGTAGTACTGTGCGAGTTTGTGTCTTCTTATGCTTGTTTGTATGACCTGAAGCATCCCAAGTACAAAGACGTGGTTGTTCAGGATAATGCATGGGAAGAAATAGGCACAAAAATGAAACTACCAAGTGAGTATTTATATTATCAACTATTTATTAGACGATTACTATTAAATACAGTTGCCAACAACATGTCTGGTTAAAAAACCCTGTCTTTATATTAGTTTGAATTATCTAATATCTTTTGGTACTGCCAGGGTACAGCACCTTGTGTATTGAAGTAGTCTGTAAATAGTTGTCTGACTTCAAACCCGGTTGACTGGGAAAATCCTCCCACGCCCCTAATAGGTATGAAATTCTTGACTGGTGGTGCTAAGGTCGTGTCTCGCTTGTAGTAGGGCAATCCATTCTTTTCTAGATAGGCATCTCTCAGAAGGTTGTGTAAACAACAAGCTGACATTACTAACTTATCACTTGTTGTAACTTTAATAGCTATTGGGGTGTAAAACACTCTAAATACTTGGCTCAGAAGAGCAAATCTGTTTTCTGTTACCCTCCTGGCTCGGCATAATCGATAATTGAACATTCTTTTTTCAATATCACTCCGTGCCTCAGTTTTGGAGTATGGTTTCATCATGTGTTGTGCCAGTCCAAATGCTTCATCTCCGACTACAACATAGGGTGCAACAATTCTAGACCCTGGAAGCCGACTTGGGAGTGGGTAGCTGTTAATATTCTTCAGAATATTACCTAATTTTGATTTCTCAAATATTCCACTGTCACCTTCTTTCCCATAGGATCCTACATCAACCAACACAAACTTATAGTTAGCGTCCACAACTGCCAGTAGAACTATTCATGAAAATTTTTAAACACAGGGCCGGATTTGGGGGGACATTTCATTCGAATATGTTTGCCATCAATGCCTGCCACACAATTTGGAAACTGCCAAGTGTGATTGAAATTCACATCATTTTCTTTCAATATTTCCTTTGTTGGAAATGTTGTTTTCCCCTCGCTTGCAACAAAACTGGCGTTAACTTGCAAGCGAGCTGCGATAGCACTTCTTCTATAATTTTACTTACATATCCCTTGGAAATTCGGAATTGGAATGAAAGCGAAGTAAACGTTTCTCCTGTTGCCATATACCTAAAACTAAACAAATCTATTACTTTTGAGAATGTAAAGTTCAGACTGCGTTGTTGATTTTTCGTAGTCCGTCCATTTTTGCAATGTAGAAGTGAACATTTGTTAATATTACTATCAAATAAAAAGCAATCCTTTTGATTTCAGTGGATTTGTGCAAGAAGAGGTGGAGGACTATTAGAGACACATGCAAAAGAAATAAAAAAGAAAGAAAAGTCGGGACAGGCTCTAAAGCTTCTGCTAAACCAAAAAAATGGGTACTTTTGGATTATTTGGGATTTCTGGAGACTGCTGAATACGAGCGAGGGTATGAGGATCAAAGTATTTTTTTTTATATATATATATATATATACAGGATGTCCCGGAACAACCTAGAACCCTTTGGTGAAGTTGTTTCTTAGGTCAAAACTAACTAAAATCTTCCTACAACATATGTCCGGAAATGCTTTGTTTACCTGCTAGCTGCAATTTTGTTTTTTTCACTTAACAATTTATATCTCTGAAACGCTTTGACCGATTAGACTCAAATTTTGTATACTACTTATAAATACCACCACCTTTTGTAGGAAAAAATCAACATTTGGAAAAAATAAGTATTTTAAAAATAGCGGCTGTTTAAAAATTTAAAACTTAAATTGTGAAAAAACAGTGCGTCAAACAAAAATAATTATTAAATAATATTCTTATGTACATTTTATTACAAACTCAACAACACCAAGTCCATGAAAATTGGTTAAGAAACAACAGAGATACACCGTAAAATGTTACTGAAAACAGGTAAAACCAGAAAACAGGTGTCATTAAGCATGCAAACATATGGATTTTACCTGTTTTCAGTTACAGTTTACGGTGTATCTCTGTTGTTTCTTAAACAATTTTCATGAACTCGGTGTTGTTGAGTTTGTTATAAAATTTACAAAAAGGTATTGCTCAATAATTATTTTTGTTTGACGCACCGTTTTTTCACAATTTAAGTTTTAAATTTTTAAACGGCCGCAATTTTCAAAATACTTATTTTTTCCAAACGTTAATGTTTCCTACAAAAGGTGGTAGTATTTATAAATAGTATGCAAAATTTGAGTCTAATTGGTCAAAGCGTTTCAGAGATATAAATTGTTAAGTGAAAACAACAAAATGGTGGCTAGCAGGTAAACAAAGCATTTCCGGACATATGTTGTAGGAAGATTTAAGTTATTTTTGACCTAAGGAACAACTTCACCAATGGGTTCCAGGTTGTTCCGGGACACCCTGTATATTATTAAGCTTCTGACAACACATATGGATGAATATACAGAAAGTTGCCAATTTCAGGACTAAAAGTGGATGGACAAAATATGTATTTCAGGAAGGGTTCACTCTAGAACCATTGAAATAAATGTAATAAATTCGTTTTTTTGTTACGATAATGTCAGTGGAAAGACAAACTACACCGAAGAAAATGTAGCCCCTTTTATCTTTATTTTTCTGTATATCAACTTTCTGTATATCCACCCACATAGACCTATATCCTGCAGAGTTTTACTAGTCTTTACTATTTATTTCAGTTATTTCTTACTAACGGCGTAATTGATTACATATCCAACATCTAATTTCTTTTGCACATTTGATATTGGAAATTGCTCATCCACCTACATTATTCAAACCATTCATGTATTATATGTATGCAAATAATTAAACTTAACATTAAAACACAAAAAGAGCACTAAAAACACTAAAACACAAGACTATGTCATCACGAGGACACAAAGATAACAGTGCAATTTAGGACTATTGTTTCTAGGTCAATGTCTAGTGTTGTGAGTTGCGTGTAGGTGGGTAGGGGAGGGGGTCAAGTCACTCGTTCAGGGAAACAACAGAGTGCAATGAACTCACCCTCGACATGTGACTTCAATATCTTCTGTTCAACACATATCAATGTTACTGTGTCCCTTTCTATACATTGCATAATTTGTATGATTATGTTGTGGTTTTTTGTTGTTGTTTACGATGACGTGATTACTTACGATGTGCATTATTACAGATCAACAACCAATGTTGAACAAGAAATGCCTGAAATGAGTGACACCATTGTCGACAAGTGCGACAATTATGATGATGAAACTTTAATTGAACGGGAATAGGAACCATATGAGGAACTGAACAAGGAAGAGGATGATACAGATAACACTATCGTCTTTCAAGGCGAAAACAACAAAAATGAAGACAGTGTTGACTCAGTTAGAGCTACTAGTACACCTAAAACTACTATTGATCACGCTGCATCAGGATTGAATGTATCAACACCAAGAAAAAAAGTATTTCTTAGTCCTCAAAAAAAGAAAACGTTTAGGCCTAGCCCACAAAACAGAGCAGAAGTCAAAAAACAAGAAGGCTGGTGTTGACAACCAAGTAGTTCAGCTGTTGGAAAAAAGACAAATTCAACGCGATGAAGCGATTGCAGCATGGAAGGCCAAATGTGAAAAAGGAAGAGCAGTAGAAGATGAAACAGATGTCTTCTTTAAGAGAATGGCAATGACAGTGAAGAAGTTCCATCCTTCACTCAAAGGTGAAGTGAAGCGAAAAGTCTTTAAGCTTGTGATGGATATTGAAGTGAAAAATGATAATTTAAGTTTGGGCCCATATTCCATTTCATCAGCTAGCCATTCTTTTTCATCTACTTATCGTTCACCCTCACCTAATTACTCAATGGTGAACAATACCAACTTTGAGCAAATTATTATGCAACCAAACGCACTTACTGCTGAAGAAGAAGTCAATTCACCTAGTATTCTCAATTCTTTGTTCAACTCGCAAATATAATTAAAAATGTATCTTTATACGAATATGTACAAGAGTACTGATCTCCTATTACTTGTGTAATAACATTTTGTTTACTTTTTTTTGCATTCTATAGTTTGATTCTATCTATATCTTGGTATCAATTGGGTTTTTCAATAGATCATACAGTACAAACACCACATTTTTATTGTAATTAATAAAATGGGAAACTTAGGTTTGTTGTTCCGGACATCCTGTATATTATTAAGCTTCTGACAACACATATGGATGGATATACAGAATGTTGCCAATTTCAGGACTAAAAGTGGCTGGACAAAATATGTATTTCAGCAAGGGTTCACTTTAGAACCATTGAAATAAATGTAATAAATTCGTTTTTTTTACGATAATGTCAGTGGAAAGACTGTAAAAACTGGACTGTGTACATTTTTCCCCGTATTCATGTAATATTTAGGACAAATTTAAGTTTAAAGGCAAACGCAGGAAATGGGTATTTTTCCATTATTTTTAAATTAGAAAATCTGCCTAACCTTAAAATATCCAACGGTTTTTAATCCCACGATCATTGAAAACACATGTTAATTTAACAGTAACTAAGCAAACTAAAGGGCTAAGGCTGAATGTTATGTATTTAGCTTACCTTAAGGTGAGAGCCAACTTTTCTGCAGCAGTTATAGGGGACTTTATCCAGTTGGATGGTTCTTTGGTGAGATCAGATTTAACTAAGTCTAGGACATAGTTGAACTGTGTTACACTCAGCCGAAAATATTCCCTAAACTTAGTTTCGTCGTGTAGTAGGTGTCTATTGATCAACATTTCATAATATCCTTCATTACTTCGTGCTGCAATAATATCACTCACACATTTCCTTTTCCTCTGTCTGAGCCATTGTATTACATTTTCATCATCCTCTTCCTCGTCCAATAGACACTTTATAAACAAACTGTCAGGAGTAGAACTAGCACACTCCACCATGTTATGCAGACTGATCTTTTATGCGCTGTTTTCCAGCCGCGCAGCGCTACAACATTTTGGCTGCAACTAGGAAAACACCCATGCAGCTGGTGGCTTGCGGCTCTAATTTCCAGCTGCAAGCCTTTGGCTGCAGGCTTTAGCTGCACCTAGGAAACCCCATCTTTAGCGCTATAAATTGGTGGGCTGAGGTTGCACTACAGTCAGTGCAGCAGCAGCATCATGATCAGGAAGGCAGTCATCGACTTTAGCGCTTTTGCCGCCAAGGACGGTACGTCTATAATCAAAGAGCTCTCCATTATGGACGTTGAAACCATGTGTGTAGACCAGGATCTTTAGACCACCAAAAGAAAACACTCCTTCAGGCTGGAATGACACTGTGTGCCGTAACCGATGGCTCAGTAAGCACTATCACGGGCTGGATTTTGATGCTGGATTCACTGACTACAAGATGCTGGGTGAAGCGCTGCAGAGCATTTGTGCTGACATAGAACTACTCTACACGTCGACTCTGGAAAAAGCAATGGTACTGGGGCGACTGTTTGACAACCGGCGCGTTGTGTTCAGTTTGGAAGAATTGGGATGTTCACGTTTGCCAGAGAAACTAATCCCGTCTGAGGACAGTGAAGAAGAAGAAGAAGACCCTCCGTGTCTTTGGCATAGCATATACGCTTATGGATTTAACTGCACACAGACCAATTTTAACAAAATGGCGTCTTGATGTATGCAAAACTTGTCCAAGATCGACATGGCTGAGGCGTCGGTACGTGAAATGACATTAACTGATTGGAAACATACAACATCCACTCCTTGACAGTTGGCCGAACATGGGTTTGTAAGGATTGCCGACACTGTGGACAGCACAAAGTGTGTTTACTGTGGAGTCATTTTATTTAGGTGGGAACCTTTTGATGACATAGCTCATGATCATGAGTTCAACTCACCGTTCTGTAAGTACATTCAGTACAAGCGGCAGAAGTCGGAAAAGAATGCGGAGGAAACCTTTTTAAAGCAGCCCAAACAGGTTTGCGATATTGAACTTGTCAAATTATAAAGTGCTTGAAATTCTCCAATCCTCCAGTCACCGCAGTACATACTATATACAAAGAAGACAGAAATTCCCCATGGATTTTTGTTGCTGCCGACCGAATCAGGTTGGAAGCTCGCGCTGTGAAACTGACATCACTCCTATCAGCAGTCATCGAACGTAAACTATCACATATAGCAAAATATACAAAATCTGATCACAGCTCCTGTAACTTTTCGAAAATAAATGCGTAATACTATGTTAATCTTTTTTTGTTTTCCTCCTTTATTCCATATCATGTTTTATACGGTAGCAGCAGCGGCAGACAAGCAGATTGTATTTTTTAAGCTAGACTATAACCTTGCACGTCTCCTAAAAATGTCCACGACTTTGCTCATCGCCGCCTTCCAGTCCACAGCCTACCCGTCAAGTCCAGGGCCGTACAGCTACCTACTTGCTGGACGCAGTCACACACACAGCTGAATTTACAACACACACTGCACACACCACAATATCATACTCTTGAGTACAGCTACTTGCTGGACTCAGCACACTGGGTTCAGCTACTCTTACTTGCTGGACACAGTCACACACACCGCCACCGAGCTCCTCAAAACAAAACTCTTGTAGGTTGTAGTGCGGTATTGGACGCTAGGTCCAACCGAGCCACTTTCAGAATATTAACCAGAACCAAACCACTTACGTAACTAAATTTTTGTGCACTTATTGAGATGAATAAATGTTTTTCTAATTACCTGGTGTATTTTCTCTTGTATCCAAGCTGGGGTCCCAGTACTCGAGGGTACCGTATACCTCCTTTAGGTGGCGAATCAAGCGCTGAAGCTCAACATTTGAGCGGACGGCAAACTGAACATTAAGTTGAGCGCACATGATTGCAGTTTCGTTGCTAAAGTTTGGTATTTATAGCCGATAAGGATGTCACAATGGCACCAGGGACCGGTCTTGCACGCAATTGCTGCAGCCGGTTAACGGGCCAACTGACATTGCACCAAATGTCAGGGTCCGAACTGCAGTAAATATCATGATCACCCTGGCGGACCTTGCACTGAGACGACGATATCCTCATTCGCTTCATGAAGGCGGCCGACCTGCCGACGCCCAACGTGTTTTTTCTTATGGGTGAATAACATACTTGCCTTCAAAGTGCAACTTTGATGGTTTTTCTATCTACTTATAATAATGAAGCTATCCTGACCTTACTAAAATAAATGATCCATGTTAAATCAGTCTCAAGTTTTTTTTATCATTTTGAATTTAATGACGGTTATTTATTGTTAGTTATTTTCAAGTTATTTTAAATTTAGATTTTTTCAATATTCGTTTGTAATATTTATGTTGAAATTATAAGAAAAGACTATTTTTATTATGATTTATCAACATATTACGCAACATTTAATACAATATAAAGTTATTAACGGATTAAAAAAATGTTGTTTTATTTACACAATGAATCCTTACACGTTTTTAACTTAAAGTGTCATTTATATTTAATCGTTTCTCCCTTGTATATTACAATAGTTGGACATGTATGAAGATCCTTTCCTATGAGAAATTAAACATTTTTATCCATTCAATATTTACAGAACTGCAAGCTCTAATGTGTTTAACATATTAGATTAAAATGTTACTTAAGGCTCGTATGCGTAAAGTCCTAATGGAAATCTGAAATATAATGTATAGTGAATTGCACAACTATAAGCTATTGTATTATATGAAATAAAATAAAAAATTAATTTTTCCATTATTGAAGTCTTGTAGTAAATTTATAATAAATTCTAGAAAACAGGTTTTTATATAAAGCTCTTAAGTGTTTATGATGGTACGTTTATACTTATTTTTTTTTAATTCAATAAATTACAGTAATTATTAAACAATTATGGTTTTCCAGTTATTTATTAGCTATAACTAAAGTATGTGTCATTTATGCTTTTTATTACACAACACAGAATCTATTAGGATGCTTCTATTATTATTATTGGATGTACGTAATTTAATTCATATTAGAATTTATATATATATATTAAACATTGGTATGGGGAAGATAAACTGTTCAATATTCATGCAGTTGGTATATTTAGTTTGGAATAATTACTATACATTTATTCCTCCATTATGAAATTCTGCCGGACACGTTCAAATTTGTGTTTGTTTCTCATATCTAAGAATAATACTTTCTATTAGTTTCTCTTCAAATGAGCTGTGAGAGTAAATACTATAACGGATGGTGTGTTTAAATAGTTTGTATAAACCAGAGTATACCAAATCAGCCGTTTAAATATATACTTCTTTTGTCTACACATCTACTATATTTGGTTTAATGATAAAAATGAAGATATAACGAAAATTATTGTAAAATTAATTAAGTTTAGCTAAGTATGTTAATTTGGTGTTTTTTTAAAAGTATTATAATAGTATTACTACATGTTAGTTAGTGATACTAATAAAAATACTTTTGGTAATACTAATGAAAATAAAATACTTATTTAACTAACATAAATGAGTTAGTAGCTTATTTATGTTAGTTAGTAATTTATAAGTAATTTAAAGGGGTCACAAATTGAAGACCATTTCTGTAATTTGATTTGAATTGAAGTTGGTTACTTATTAGACTTGGCACTAGTCCGAATCAGTCGTGTCCGCACTGTCACCCAAAGTCAGTGCAAGAACATCTAGCAAGTGCATCTCGTCTCTTTTATTCATCTGTCATGGACAAAAAACGGACTAAAACCGAAATATATACAAAGGACATAGACCAATATTTGGACAATGAGCAGCCGCCATCCACTTCGGGTATTTTTGTGGACCAAAGCAACAAGGATGAAAAACAGCTGTCCGCTTCGAAGATTTCATCAATTGAGAAAGAAGCCATTCCTGTAGACCAGCACACGATCAACAAAGAGCCACCAACCGCAGAAGAGCCTTGCGCCTCTGATACTTCTGTCAACTAAGAATCATCTTGTGCAGGGGACGAGAATTGACACATCGCTGTTATATTTGAAGACTAACTTCTCTATGTGATATTGTGTTACAAATAAAAAATTTTTATAAAGGTTTTAATTGTGTTTTCTTTGCTAGTCCTTACTTTGAAATTTGAAATGGATTAGTAAACATCAAATTATCCAACTTCTCTGGTAATCGTGAAACCCGACTAGTTGACGTAAGGTCGAAAATCGTAATTCACAGGATCCTGCTTCGGGGGGGGGGGATGGATCAAAGGGTTAATGGAACTGTTATTTACCTCGATACTCTGATGATATGAGACTGTCGTTATCATCCGTGAAACCGTTTTTTTATTGTTACAAAAGAATATAAAGCAAACGCAAAAGTAAGAATAACACTGATGGCGAGAATTAAGTACTTGACACTAGCCCAGACACTGGAAAACGACTGTTACTACGTTCTTCGCCAATTTCCGCACGTCAGCCAAAATCTTTCCCGACATCTCACCCACTGAAGCCATCGGCTTACAACATACAGATCATTTTACTACTACGCAGTTCTTTTGTGACAGGATCCAGATACACGCGCCAGCAACCCGCTCCACGAATAGCCTGTTCGTGTAGAGCCGTGGTCACCGCTGCAACTGACCCACCTAAACCAGCGAGGACGAAAAATGTAGACTTGTATTTGAATTTGGGACCTCCGTTCTTCTTCACGTACTTCGACAGCCTTGTAACCAACTTGTCTAGGTCCCGATCACGTTTCATAGCTCCCACGATTTCATCAACAGTCTCTGGGCGCAGATCTCGTGACGCTTTCGACATACTGTTGGACACGGCATTATTCGACGCCAGTGCTTCTTCGCCAAGTCGGATGTCCGGGAAAATGTCGCGCGCGTACTCTCTGTAAGCGGCACGGAACGGTTTAGAACCCAATTCAGAGGACGTGAGATTCAGCATTCTAGCTACGGAGTCTAAATCACCGGTACGCAGACCACGGATCACCGGACCAATCGAGTCTTCCATGGCATTTCCTGAATGCATAAAGATTTTGAACACGTTTTCTCCGGTCTCACCAGAGACTCTCTTCACTACAGCTTTTGCAAATAGTCTTTTTACTACTAAACAATAGTAAACTTGACCTCTGGGGTTAACAAGTGGTGATAACTGTGCAAACAATAACAACACTGACCTACCGCATCACCTCGCTTGCTTCTTACCCATACTTCAATTTATTAAGATGAAAATTGTTTTCTCTATTCTAACAATGCTAACGCTATCTTGTAGCGATTATCGTAGTTTAACCTTTCTCCAATAGAGTTCAGGTGAATGCACCTTAAAATTCATGCCCGCTTCAACCTCATTGGTTTAGATACATTAAGCTTATCAACAGTTTTTCTATCCGCTTTGCTCACATTTTTGATTTCCGCCTTCACTTCTACATGTTGCTCGCATTAGACGCATCTACAGTACTTCCATCAATCTTACATGCCACCGTTTAGTTTATATGGTTTAATGTCTGCCCGCTTAATTAACTAACACTATTCATTGACTGTTGAGTGTACAGTGTGTAGTATAGTAGATCATCACCCACGACGACCAGAAGACTTCGTTACCGGTCGGTAGCGCTCAAAAGACTTCGGCCATCCTAAGTAGGCCTAAACTTCATCAAGCATTCGACCAAGATAAGTTAAAAAATCACGCAGTCCATTTTAGCTTAAATTAACGCAACAGATACTAAGGAATAACCCAGAAGGCCTCTAGGTAGGCCAAAACAAAGATATAAATACCAGATGCAACGGGATTTGAGGGTGCTGGGAAGAACTGAAGACCAAGCACAGGATAGAGCATAATGGAGGCAATGTGTGGGTGAGGCTTAGTACCATCTGAGGTACAAATGGCCACTGCAGTAAGAAAGTATAATACACCGTAAGAGCTACATGAGTAAATATAAATTACAGATTGGCTAACAAATCATAAATTTTAGGAATAGTTTCTTGTTATTAGGGAATTTATAAATCCAAAAATAGAATATTCAGTATTATCACTAACTGCTACAATTATGTATTTGGTGTTTTCACAAAAGATATAATTTTAGACAATTTTACAAATGAATTAAATACCCAATAGGTAAACTATTTATATCCAACAAACAATATTTAAAAATGCTATGAAAAGACGTTTCTGTTTGCGTAAATTAAAACTCTACCCTTATTTGATACAAGTTTGTCTAGTTAGACTGTTTGATTTTCTTTTCATTGCAGCAATATAACCAACACATTAAAAAAGTAAAATTTTCACGAATGAAATAAAACCACCCTCAAATAGTAGACTGCAACTAAATGAAATAACAAACTGCATTCACCAAGCGTTTTTAAAGGTGCTTATTGCCTCACTATCTGAATTCTAACTTAACACATTCTAGTAATATTTCCGTTAAACCTGTTCATTTAAACAGGTCATTCTATGCCCTGTACAGTTTCGCCACATTTGTATTGGAGGGAACTATTTCTAAGAATCTAGGGGAGGGCCGTAGGAATGCGGGAGGGCCAACGGTCGGGTTCAACACAAAAGCAATGTTTTGACGACAGAGGATTAGACCTCTCCAGTATACCTGTACCCTGTGTATCTAAATGTGGCGAAAACTGTACATTCATAACTGAATGTTGATGAGTAGATGAGGGGAATTAATACCACTGTACTTATGGATATTTGAAAACAAAGAATTATTCAATAACTTACGAATTCCTAATAATTTATGAATAATACATAATTATGACCACTTATAGATGAGAGAACAACTGTAAAATAATGAAGTAACCCTCTCTAAGCCCCTTGTTTCAATAATATAGCTATGATAAGAATAATATAAATAAAAGTACTAGACCTACTTGGTTGGGATCCATCCAATTCGTAAAAAAATCCATCCAATCAACATATTTTCAACTTAATATACATTATAATACATGGTTAAATTCACCATATTTTGTAGTGATGTAGAAGGATAAATAAAACCTAACTGGTTGAAGAGAATTCACAGAGATGGAGTGGTACAGGGGTGGTAGTGTACGTAAGTGTCTAGGTGCTGTGGGTGTCCGATATATCACTGTCCAAGCTGGCCACAGCAAATTAGCAGGCGTGAGTTCATTCTGAGTTACAACAAATAACTTCATCACACGTTAACTCACATGATAACCTGTAGTTATGTAGCTACTATATTTTATAAATCGATGTATTAAATTAAATATGACACAAGTAGCCTATAAACTCTCCTAAAGGTTAGAAACAGCCCCTCAAAATGTCATTTTTTCCATAACAGTAACATTGGCATTAATTTAATTGAAAAACCTTATACAAAACACAAACATGCTACAAAAGCCTGGATAGTTTAATTTTCATTGTAAAATGTTTAAGGTTATTTCTACCAACTCTGACTTGATTGCACTACTTTGTGTGGTTTTTTAAGTAAACTCATAAGGGGTGTTAGGCTCCAGAAATTTGTTTTCAGGAGAACAGCTGCTGGCTACGCTTTTTTATTGATGTTATGGTTCGACAGAGCCACGGAGGGAAGGATAAGCAAGCGTAAAGAACCACCTCATAGCGAAGAAATACTTTACGTAAGAAAAGCATGGATAGCCCTAATAGATGGGGCATAATTCTCAGCAATCTCCTCACACTTGCTATTCAGATGACGGTGTTCAGTGTCTTAAATATAGTAGTTAAAGAGACTTTTACCAACCCAACTGTGGTAACATCACGTAATCCTCATGAAATGTAGATAGTAAAATTGTATTTCCTTATCAATTGAATTAACCTACAATAGGACACAGGAGTCCACTAGAACGGAAGTTGGCAACGTATAAATGCTCAAACAGTCATCTTACTGATGTCAAAGAAACGGTAAATTGATAAAATTACGATGAACAATTTCGAGTGAAATTCTATGTCTGATAAACGTATTTATGTAGCAAGTTGTTCTGTAATATAACTAATAATATCACGCTTGTACTAGATGGTATGCCAAAAGCTTGTCACAGTTATTGCACTAATTAGACTTAGATATATAAAAACATATGATAAAAGTGAAATCATTTTGAATAATATTTTACAGTTCAGAGAGCAATCGTCTTAGTTCACCTCTGAAATTGTTTCCTGTACTAAATCACGGTAACAATTTCCTTATTACATAGCGATTCATTACAAAACACAACTTTTAATTTCGTCATCATATGATTAATGTTATCAAAAGTTAGTTCTTCTATCAAGGCTCTTAAGTGGATTCTTAACGTCTAATCTAATACATTTATGATGAATTTAGTGGAAACTGACAACAATAAAAATTATTATTTTAAATTTAATTGATATATTAAACGTATTTTTTATCATAGTTATACTTAAATTTCAAACATTTATATTGAATAAAATATAATTTAAAAAACTTTATAATGATACATTTGAGATATAACATATTAGAATCGAGTCACTTGAATTTAAGCCATTATTGAAGTAAAAAATACCAACACTTTTAATTCGTATAAAATGTAAGACATGTACTTATTGCTTTGGATTTCCTTTAACTAATAACAATTGTATCAAAAAGAATATATGTCCATTATGTATTGAAATGAAAGAAAATCTTAATTTATAGAAACAGAAACGCAATTTTATTTGTATTTACTAGAGTAATACATAAATAAAACATAGAAGGAACCAAATTACCGTCTTAAACGAAACCGTATTAAAATAGTTTTAGTTTCTCGATGAGAAATATTAAAATTACCATTACTTAGTAGTGTTGTTCTAATTAGCCTTTGTATGTTTATTACAAGAAATACTAATATGTTTATTATAACTAACGCAAATTTTGTTATATTTGTGTATACTAATTTTGAGGAGTGTTATACATAAGCTTGTTAAATATAATAAAAGTACAGTATTTATTCATTAAAAAAGACTGTAGGTAAAAAAAATTTTAGCATTTTCAAAAGTTTTTTATTTAATTTTATTTATTTCATCCCCCCTTATTATTAAATTTTGGGGGACATTTCTAACGTCATCTACTACCGTGATGGATATAATTGGATAGTATGATCGTAAATTTTAAATTAGTATTTACTGTTTTGTAAAAGAGAACAATAGAGCGATCGACAATGATATATGTAAATACAAAGTTAAAATCCCTCGAGATAATATAAAAGCAAATACCTCACACTGCACAGCGTCCAATCGGGGAAATGCTCATCGATTTTCAGCCTGGAGCTGGGACTGTATTCACAGTCTCTTAAATATTCATCCTAAAAACATGAACAGTTTTGCTTCATGGAACATTAGTTACAACTGCCTGTATGATTATAATTGGTTTTACATAAAATATGTACTGTACAATAATTATTGAATAGCCTTTTATACGTGTACTGTAGCAATATATAAGTACTCCTTTCTCAAAATCCTATCTAACATAATTTCACCCCTCATCACTTAACGAGTGTGGGATTTTAAATATTTCTCTTTGTTCAGTGTCTAACTAATTTTACTAAAGACAACGTCCGCAGCACTGGATGCTACGTATTAAACTTATATTTTAAACAATTATATTTTTATATACCTAAATTTTATAATTCAGTCAAGGTGTTATTTTAGTTTTATTTCAAAATAGTTGGTCGTCATGTAAGAAAATATTTATGCTGAGAAAGATTTATGATGGCTGGTTCCAAATTAAATAAAAATATACGTAATTGACAATCGACGCGTGATATGACTGACTGTTCAACATACTCATAAGTCTGACTCTTTTTCAACTTATTGTTTAGATTGTTAACAATATTTTCCTTTTCTTAAAAAAATATTGACAGTTATAAGGAATTTAGATCTTTATTAACTTAACTTGGAATCTACTACAGTTGGATCATCTTCTTTTGAACTGGATCCGAACAGATGTTATGATAATATTAATGTAGTATAATATTTGGCGAATCTTCTTTTTACTGCCGATCAGCACATTGCAATATTTAAAAAAAATTAGAATTGTAATTCAATATTAAATTTGCACACCGTGTATAACACGATTAAATACTTTAGATATAAACAATTAAATAGTTGTTAGGTAGTTCACCTATATTTACTTAATAACACATAATATATCACTAAAAATGATCTAAAATTAAAATAATGTTATAATTAATGAATGGTATATGAGGTAATCATATAGATTTCAGTTAATTTACACAGCTAAAACAAACATAAAGATACAAATTAATCTATTCCGTCGCTTCATATTAAGAGAATACACTCAGCATTTCATCAGTTAAAAACGAACAAACAAGATAGATAGATTTAATCCTGTTTATCTAATTACGAGTAATTAGTTTGTTCAAATCTATTTTATTCATGAATTTGTACCTTCAATTTAAATGAATATATTAAATTTAAAAACAAATTTCGTACGGCTTTTAGTGGGAAGAAATGCCCAATGAAACCACATCCCCCTCGTCTGCTTATATGAGCTCATTTTTCTTCTGCTCGTTGGGCCACCGACGTAACGGCACTTCCGAACCATGGGAGGGCATCACACCGGGAATCGAACCTCGATCTGCTACGTGGAATCACTTACCTAAAGCCGCTCCGATGAGTAGGCTATATTATGAGATTTAAAAACCCATTAAATTCAACAACTATAAAGTAAAACACATACAATATTGAGAAATTATGCTTAAGGTCTCCAATACCCTTGTAATCAGCTCATCTGAATTTCAACTTCAAACTTATGTTTTATTTATTATTCACTTTGAATGTATGTATGTAAATTTTATTCGATACTTTTAAACAAGATTCTTCAATACTACTTGAAGTTTCCTTTTACTCTGGATCTGCAGCAGTTTTAATGCCGTGTTCGCTTATACTGATGACTGATTTAATTAAATATTAGATAAATCTCGATAAATAAAATTAAAATCTGTTTACTAATTATAAAGAACAAGAGTATACACAAATACAATCATAAATTAGGAATGATTAGAGTATGTGCTTGGGCGAGGAGTCCCTATGGTAAAAATATTATTTTAAACTTTTATTAGAAATACTTTAGGAAGGAAGAAAAACAAAAATCAACAGACAGGAAACAGTAAACAGAAATCAAATACAAAACATCTGATTCTGTTGGTTTCTGACAGGTAGAATAAAACTTTATAGTTTTAGCCAGTATAGTATAAAATGAATATCCATTGAAAAGAAGCCATACAACTACATTAGTATAAAAAAAGTAAACCATTTTCGATATAAACCTATGCTTATCTTTGAATCACATTATATATACAAATGTTAAAATATAAAAAAGAATCAGATCCGTTTCTATAGAAGATCAAGGATAGATATAATTTACAAGAGTTTCTTATCGAACACATCCGAGTGCTGACAGTAGCTGTAAGTTACTACTGACTGATTCATCCCTTACTTTATCACCCCTTTAAATCTTCTCTTTCACCTTCTAAGAGACTACATTTTCTTATCTGAATATGAAATTTTCCTTTAAAGCTATGTTTCAACCTTAAACATTGATAGAAGATATTCTGTAGCCATATAAACCAGGCTGTTTATTTCATAGGATTAATTATTTAATCGTTACAATAAAACACAGTTACTCTGTTTAACTTAATGAGGTTAGTTATTTTTATTGTTTGTTCAAATTAAAGTCTGAATATATCACCAATAATTATTACTTAGTTTATTGCAAAATGTTTCTTTTATTTAACAGCTGATAAATGCATACATATAGACAGACATGCATTAACATTTTATACTTGTTAATTAAACAAAACTTCCACTAAATCAATCGAACTTTACTCTCTCTAAATTCAATAACGTTAATAGCATTCTCAGTATTATAAAAATCATTATTGTTACTGTACTTATAAATAATAGAATGAAAATGTTTCAACAGCTGTTAAAAATTCATAAGCATCATTATTTACATTTGAACAGCTGTTATTTTCTATTTAAATTAAATGAAATGAAATGAAAAAATATTTATTTCCAAAGCAATTAAAACATTTAAATCAAGTTACTCTCAGTTAATAATACAACGAAATCATAAATAACAATATCCAGTATTAAAAAAAAAAAAAAAAAAAAAACTTTAAAACTAAACAAACCCTCTTATATATAACAACAAACACTACTCTTAAATTATGTAATAAACAATACAACATTCAGAAAATGATAATATTTAATGAATATAATTAATTATTAAACAAAGAAGGCTAATCAGTACACTACAACATGAGAGTTGCTATGGAAATAATACAAACACACTAGGGAAATTCAATCCATGTCAGTGTGCCAGAGCATCAGAAGAACTTAATTTGAACAAGAATAATCTAATAATAAACAAAAATAAACAAGAAAAAGCTAAAAATACATTTCAAGGGTAATTCGAGACACTATTGATCAATATAGAATACATTATGCAAATCATTGTCAGGATGATACATTAACCAATTTTTTAACGTATTTTAAAAGATTGATAAGGATACCACATGAATAATATTAAAAGGTAATTGGTTGTAAAATTTAGGACCCAGGAAAATAAATGTCTTTTGAAAAAAGATGTTGTTGCTCTAGAAGTTCTAATTTGATTTGCATGCCTAGTATTTGGATAATTTAAACGATCGATTACTACACCTAGGTTGCCACTGACTTAAAAAAAGCAATACTTTAAAAACAAACATATTTGTGAGTGGCAGGATCTGCAATTTAGAAAAACATGGTTTTGACTGAGCCCTTCTATTTTGTCTACATATTGTTTTAATAAAAGATTTTTGTATTTTAATTAAAGGCTGAATATAACTTGTAAACGTACTACCCCAACATGATATCCCATAATTAAGTCTAGCATGTACAAAAGCGTAATAAATCTGTCTAAGAACAACATCAGGACACATAGTACGAAGATAATAAAATTTACGAAGGAAAATCAATAAGCAAATTTTTAATTGACTCAATATGTTCTCTCCAATTTAATTTCTCGTCAACTAACAGCCCAAGATATTTCACACAGTTGGTTTGAGGAAAACAACCACAATTACAAACTATGTCATCGCAGTCAAGTGTATGAAACATAATACTACTATCAAATACAAAGCTTCGAGATAGCGATAAATTTACTATAAAAGATTTACTAACATTTAAATTTAACCTATTGCATGAAAAACATAATGAAATCAGTTAAACATCATGTTCAATATTACTTTTTAGTTCAGCTATTGAAGCAGCTCCAAAGGAAAAAGCAGTGTCATCAGCAAATGCTGTGATGTCACCCTTAAACGGTCCAAAGTAAAGATCATTAATATGTACTAAAAATAATATAGGTCCCAGCACAGACCCCTGAGGAACTCCACACTGAACTATTCTTCTTTCGCTATTATTTATTCCAATGGAAACATATTGTTTTCGGTTATTTAATTAAGATTCAAACCATTTAAGACAAATACCTCTAATTCCAGCTCTTTCCAATTGCATCTCTCTCTCTCTCTCTCTCTCTCTCTCTCTCTCTCTCTCTCTCTCTCTCTCTCTCTCTCTCTCTCTCTCTCTCTCTCTCTCTCTCTCTCTCTCTCTCTCTCTCTCTCTCTCTCTCTCTCTCTCTCTCGAATTGTTTAGCTTATCTGAAAAAAGCCGATTTTGATTTTATTATTAGTTCTGGGACGTTATCTATTTGGAAATGCTTAGATTGCAATAAAAAGAAATCATTTAAAGGTGATGACACACCAGTAACGCCTACACTAGAAAAGAAATCTTTGTTATTGCCTGTTTCTGATGCCGATTCAGATTCGAGTGCCTCAGGAATTAACAAGAAAGTTTTTTGCTGGAAGTGCCTTAAAGGGTTTGCTCATAATGCCATTAAAGTTAGTTGTGTCACATGTGACGCTGTGTTTCATAATAAATGTGTACCTAACTTTATGTCAAAAGATGATTATATGAAGGTTAAATCTAGCTGGCGATGTGTTTTTTGTACATCAGATTCTAGTACAGCTGTTAAAAGTGATACAGTTAGGGAAGAATCACAAGTACAAACTGTATCTGATTTTGGAAACATAAGGATAATTTTAGAAGAAATTAAACTTTTTAGGCAGGAAGTAAAAACTCAAAATCGTGAAATTACTGATTCTTTAAATAAGTATGGAGATTGCATAGTGGAACATACGGAAAAAATTTATGCCATAAGTAACCAACTAAAGGAATTAATTACAGGATTAGATGTGCTTAAACAAGAAAATTGTGACTTAGGAAAAAGAATGAAATTTTAACTGATAAGCTTAACAACGTTGAGCAGTTAGCTAAAGATAAAGATGTGGATATTATCGAAGTCCCATTTAAACAGGGTGAAGATACAATACAAATATTGAGTAGTATTTCCAGTGCAATCGGGTTTAAATTTGACAGCAACATGATTGACAATTGTTATCGCTTTAAGAATTCTAGTGGGGCTATGTCAAGACCACCAGGAATAGTAGTTCGCTTTATAAGGAAATTAGATAAGGATAAATTTATACAGTTACGAAGGTCGAAGAGAAACCTGAATTCTCGGGACTTGGGGTTCATGGATGGCGAAGCTTCCGCTATCTATTTGAATGACAGCCTGACGTCAGAGCGCCGAAAATTACTGAATGCAGCAAGAATAGCTCAAAAGGATAAACATTACACGTTTCTATGTGTAAAGAATGGACGCATCTATATGAGAAAGAATGAGGGCGACCGCTTTATTGTCATTAACACTACCTGCGACCTTACTAATCTGTCCTGAAATGTAGATCACGTTTTGGAGGCCTATAAATTGATGTTGAATTGTTCATTTGACTACTTTGATTCTTTAGATTTAGTTATATTTTTGTATATGTGTTTGTTGAAGTTTTTCCTAATTATTAGTTTTTTGTGCTACATAAAAGTCAGGTGTTTTATAACAATTGCGGTTACAGTGTGTTTCTTTGAAATAAGAATGAATATTTGTTTGATGTTCTTATTCTTAAATTCATTTCTGATAATGGGATATATGAGTTTTAATTGTATTTATCAGTCTATTAATGTTTTTGTTTACTGTAAATTTAATATAAACTTATGGTTAACAATCATTTAAAAATAGCACATGTAAATGTTGAGAATGTACAAGTACATTAGGAGAATTTTTTTAATAAATTTGATAATAGTGTATTTGATGTAATTGTTTTATCTGAGACATTTTTAAAACCAATATTACCCTCCACGCCTTATATGTTGAAGGGATATAATATGATTAGGCACGATCGGGAAAATAAGGAAGGAGGGGGTCTAGCTGTCTACATTAGAAATTACATTAAATTTAATATTGTTGCATTGTCAGAGTCTAAATACTGTAGAAAGCCTGAGTATATGATTATTGAGTTGACATTTAAATGGAGACTTTTGTTATGTGCTATGTATAGCACCCCCAAAAATAGGATTTATCGAGGAGTGTTTTGAAATAATAGGAAATTTGCTTCCAGTTTATGATAATTTTGTTTTAATTGGAGATTTAAATACTAACTTAAGCACTGATAGAATTTTTCCGGATAAAGGTCAACTCTTAAATTTAGTATCATGTTTAAATCTAAATATTCTGCCATTGAATCCAACTTATCACCTCCCTGACTCTGATTCATGGTTGGACTTGATTATGGTAAATGATTTTCAAAGAGTAGTTAGGTTTGGTCAGGAAGCAGTGTCAGGAATTTCCTATCATGATTTAATATTTGTTGAGTTAAATTTAAAAAAAAGATTGTATAGTAATAAGGATAAAATTAATATTAGAGATTTTAAAACCATTGACAAAAATAAACTTATACAGAAATGTACAACTTTACAATGGCAAAATGTTTATGATAGTGAGATAATAGATGATAAGGTAGAAATTCTTGAAAAATATTTATCTTTGTTATTTAATAAATATGTTCCATTAAAGTGTATTTCCAATAAAAGAACTCCATGTCCTTGGATAAATGATGAAATAAGAGCTATAATGAAAAAAAGAGATGTGTTATATAAAAGGTATGTTAAGATAAAAGACCGCACTGTATGGGAGAAATATAAAATTCTTAGGAATAGAGTAAAGCGCATAATAAGATATGCAAGAAATCAACATTTTCATAACTTTTTAAATAGTAATAAGTCTGGTAAAGAATTGTGGAGTACATTAAAAAGTCATGGAACTGGAAAGGAACAAAAAAAGCTTATACATCTTGTAATTGACAAACAAATAACATTATATTATAAATAAAGTAAATGAAAAGTTATTAAAACAAACTCATAAAGACGCTTATACGTTTTGTTACAAAAAACACTGGTTTAGTTGGTTTTTATGGATTTATCATGTGTTATTTGTATGAGAAAAACGTGATTGAGATACAAGAAATGTCACTTATCACGATGTTACTGAAGTAAATTCGTTCTAGACTTGTTTTTTAATTAGACCTTTGCTATTGTCAGTTATATAACTAAATTAGTGTCATCGGACTGTGTCCCTTGTATCTATATCAGCAAAACGTGTGGAGCGCATATAAGTGTATAGCACATAAGAAGTGAAACCAAAGTAATTTTAAACAAAATGTTAATAATTAATCATCATCAGTTAGTGATACAGTGGGGTTGTATTCTTTATAGAAAATATTTATACGTATGAATTCTCCTGTAGTTCTAATTAGTATATATTTCGTATGGAATTTAATAAAACACGTCAAATACAAGTAACAAAATATATTAACCATTGAGTTAAAAAATCAAGATCATTTGTAATATTTATAAGCTGTAGTAAACATCTTCTCCGCATGTTTTATATTTATTACTGATGCACTATAACGTTATCACTTGCCCTGATGATAACGATTCATTAGGCGATGGTTTTACATCTACCACATCAATAGAAAAATAATGTTACATTATGAAACTAAATCATGTTACATTATTACATACTTATTGGATTTAATAAAGTTTAGTTCAAATATTGACTGTATTTGATTCCATATAGAATCGAATAAAATTTAAAGTATATGTTTAAATGTTTTAGATGTTATTTATAAGAATTGCAAAATCTATCCTGCTGTGGAAATCTGGAAGTTTCATTACATGTGATAATGAATTACGATAAACGTTGCGAAACATTATAAATAAACATTATGAATATTTAATTTATATTCATGCTATAACAAATAAAATTCAGCGATGACCTCTTCCTTTATCTATGGTTATCTGGATTTATTAGAACGAGTTATCATGCTATGATTAATTATATTTGCATTTACACTGGTTATTAAATCCATTCGTATTTTATTAACAATATTGTTAGGTTTTCCTATAAATAATACTTTATAGAATAATAAGATAGTGCATCACACATAATATTCACAATGAAAATTATACAGTATACTTAGTAATAAAAAACTTTTATATATGCATAGCTCGAATTCAATAAAGTTGCACTAAAAAGTTACCGTAAGCTGGGTCATAAGTCTTGAAATATGTTCTATAGCAATAACATATTGTTTGAAGGGTCTTATTCTGATTGAAACATGAAAGGCCTGTAGTAGGCAAGATTCACATTTGAAAGTTTTTAAATATTACACAACACATTTATATTGTAACATATACATATACATATGTGTTATTTTCCTCGGCATGGAAAAATGTATTTAAGAGAAAGCAGTTAAGTGCAAAATTACCATTCATATTTATTTATTTGTCTACTTTACTGAATAAATTTCAAAGTGGAGTATTATGGAAAATGAGTATTGTTATTTTACTTGGTGACAAACAAATCGATATCTTACCTGTGAATGATTGGTGTTACCTTTCGCCAGTAATATTATGCAGTGGAGTTGAACTCCGTTGTCCGTTCACACACTGTCACAACACATTGAGTGCTGGTCACGCGCTCCACACGTTTTGCTGATATAGATACAAGGGACACAGTCCGATGACACTAATTTAGTTATATAACTGACAATAGCAAAGGTCTAATTAAAAAACAAGTCTAGAACGAATTTACTTTAGTAACATCGTGATAAGTGACATTTCTTGTATTTCGATCACGTTTTTCTCATACAAATAACACATGATAAATCCAGAAAAACCAACTAAACCAGTGTTTTTTGTAACAAAACGTATAAGCGTCTTTATGAGTTTGTTTAGTAAATTTTCATTTACTTTATTTATAATATAATGTTATTTGTTTGTCAATTACAAGATGTATAAGATTCTGACTTCATATAATAAAAGTCCCTTAAGCTCATACATAGACTGATTTACACAGAGATATATTCTTTTTTACGATCCTCAGAAATCTTCAACTCATTTTATAAATATTACTGATTTCAGGGAAATGCTATCTTAAGTGTCTTGATTGTAAATTCCATTATTTACATGTATTTCCAATAACTTAAAAATATATCTTCATTTGTAGTTAAAAATGTATATCTCAAAGCTTTGATTATTGGAATAGTTACTATGAATCAAGGTGACATTGTCTATCTCCTTACTTATACGTATGCTTTATCATAAAATCGTGCGATATTCTTCAACTGACATTTACAATATAAAAGCGATTAGTCGGAACTGGTTCTAAATTATCAAATTAACTTATAATTATGGTGTCTTAATTATTTACACTTCTCGAAATTTTACATACTAATAAAACAGATGTTTAGCTGAGTTGTCATTGGCTAGGTTTTTCGTTCAAGCTTTAAAACGAACCTTAAAGTTAATATCACAGGATGATGTATAATGAAATATTTAATTTAGTCATAAAGATTATCATACAAACTGTCATATGACATTATTGTAAATATACCTAGCTACTTATCCAGTACGGTAATGTGGTTTAATTTAAACAAAAATGTAATACAAGATTATAAACAATGGGTCCAATTCAACTTAAATTATTTATGCATTCAACTATATTTAAAACAAACACAATTCATACCATAGATTAGTTCATAAAATCCGTTAGTTATAATGTAAAAACCCATTGTATTTAAATTATGACATTTCACTGTAAACACGTCTTTTTAGTTTTAAAAACTTCAGTGAAATGTTAACTAGACCAATTAAAAACGAAGGTCTTTACATAGTATAAGTAATAGACCTACATATTAAATTCACTTCTATTTGTAGCTGTACGAGGTATTTTGTGAATTCTGTTATTTCAATGGATGTACTTAGTGTCTTGTCGGTCCCACACAGCGTGACATTAGAATGTAAAGCGATAACAATGGGGCGATTAAAGGTCAAGTCAAACTCCAAACAAGTTCGCAGTTATGTGGTCTCTATTTTGTACTTTGAATATCGATGTTAACCCGTTTCTATGTAATACATGCGAATTCACTTTAACAAATTTTATAGGGAGCTTTTAAGATAGTGAGAAATTGAACAATTTTTTTTGTATGATTACGGTTTAATACCACGGAATTAAAAATGTATACTGTTTTATTGCGTCCTATAATACCACGGAATTAAAAATGTATGCCGTTTTATTGCGTCCTATAATACCTCTACAACACGATCTGTTGCTGTGACAACTGTTAAGGTTAGTTATGTAATTATAAGTTTTAAAAATGCTTATTTTCAAAATATAATTTGTTCTTTAAATATCTTAATTTTTATGAGTGTTAATATTTATTGGTTAACTATATATATATATATACAGTAGAACTTGGTTAATTAGAACTTCTTTGTTATTTCTTTGTGTGAATTTTCGCATTGGTCCCTTCGGGTTCGAATTATTCAATTCTACTGTATATATTTATAAAAAAATTATAAAACTATACATAGATTTAAAGTAGGAATAGTGGTTTGTACGTAGTAAGTTTAGTGGTCCTTTTGTCTTTGTAATATTCTTTAATTAAAATAGTAAAAATCAAAGTCTAATACGTAAAGTAACTATGCATTATATTTCAAACTATACATAGATTTTAAGTAGGACAAATTGAATTTATAACAATTGTTTTAAAATTGTATTATATACCACACCGCCATTATGTTGCGATCGTTAAACCTTCATTATTGTAATTTTTACATACTGTATACCTCTATAGTTATGTTTAATATACTGTAGTGAACTTTAAATGAATACATTAAATTTTATATTATTTTAAACCTTTTAAGATCATAAAAGTTAAATAAAAGTTACAACTTAGTTAAATTAAAGTATTGGATAGTTTGAATTTTCGCATTGAACCCTTCAGGTTCAAATTATTCAATTCTACTGTATATACTTATAAAAAAATTAAAAAGCTATACATGGATTTAAAGTAGGAATAGTAGTTTGTACGTAGTAAGTTTAGTGGTCCATTTGTCTTTGTGATATTCTTTAGTTAAAATAGTAAAAATCAAAGTCTAATACGTAATGTAACTGTGCATTATATTTCAAACTATACATAGATTTAAAGTAGGACAAATTGAGTTTATAACGATTGTTTTAAAATTGTATTATATGCGTTTAATTTTAAAACATAGCTTTATTCATTGTGTGCGAGTCAACCGCTGGCGGGTTAGCATGACTGCGCGCGCAGCGGATCTGTTGTTGACGGTTGACGGAGCAATGCTGATTTGCAGAATTCAGTGTGGTCTAGCCACTTGCCTTATAACTGTTGGATTTGTGGATCTAATTGCAACGCGCATAAGTTTTGTTGCGATGTGCTGCTTGCTCACCGACGGATGATCACTTCGGAAGCCCTGATCTACCAGAATTGAGGTCATAAACTGGATTTGGCGTATCAGCCCATGTTTCCTGACTATATAAGGTATTGTTTTGGTATAAAATATTATTTTAGCATCTGACGTTTTTACATGATTTTAACTTATTTTCTCAGCATCAAATGGGTTAATGATTAGATAGTATTCAAACTAACTGTGTTTTATTATATTAACATGTTTCATTTATCTCCAAGCCTCCTTTTTTTTTTTTTTTTTTTAAGTTTGGATTGACCTTGACCTTTGACCCGCAAGAGTTTGCAGACTTACTAACAATGTGACTCTATAATTAAAACCATCTAGTGGGAAACATATACTGCGACAATTATCAACACTCAAGCACTAATTCACTACCATTTTGCAGTATACTAGAATGTTTTGACTTTCTAGCTGAAGTAACAATTTATGTAACACCCTAATTAGTTTTTAGGAAAACGTTGTCAAATTATGATAATTTGTATTAAATGCTTGTAATACAAATGATAAAACATTTGTGTTACAAATGTTTTATAATTTGACAACGATTTCCACATATGTTTTAAATATCTATGTTACAATATAAATGTGTTGCTGTGTAATATTTCAAACTTGCATGTGTTTATTCTCTAAATGTTTGTATATTGAATGTTATGTGTTCTGAATAAGTAATTCATAGATATAGAACATTTATTGAGGAAATTTTCGTTAAATCAAACAAGTATAATTACATAATATGATTAAGGCTTGGATATAAAATGAAACATATTAATATATAATAAAACACAGTAAGTTTGAATACATACTATGTATTCATGAAAGTTACAAACTCAATGTGTTTTACTTTAAATGTACGTATAGTTTTATATTAACGCGGGTCTTTTGCAGAAGAGGGTCACCTATCTTGAAATATTTTTTCTATAGATACAGGACCAACAATGCTATAATGCTTATTTTATCGTTAAGAAAAGTACTCGTTTTTCATTTACCATGCAAAGGTAAACTTTTAAATATTGTCTCAGGTTTATACAGAATTTCTAAATAAATTAAAATTCCCTTGTATCATTATAAAATTGAAATGTCATCACCTTACTGTAAATTTATATATTTTAAAATTGACTTACTTGAGCTGCTAACTATTTCGAGCGACATTCCAATAGGGTAGAAAGTGGTGGGGATGTAGGTCAAGGTCAACCTTCGGATATAAAAAAATGTAACATTCTACACTCTGTAGAATGTTACATTTTTTTATGGTCTTGAAAAAGACCGTTTCTACCAAACTCCAAAGTAAAATAAGAAGTAGTACACTTTGGGGCTTGCTTCCACTCTGCGTGCCCATCCAAGTTGCGGATGAGGTAGTGGCGACTACTTGGCCGTTCAGGGTGTTCCATGCCAAGAGGTAGGAGCAATATGTGATGAACACCATCACACATCAATCGTACCTTATAGCGGTCAACCATCCGAACGAAGAAGTATCGCTTGCCTCTCTTCAATCTGTTTATCCGCAACTTCGAACAGGGCTCGTAAGTGGTGAAAGGAGTCAATGCGACCGAGCGAGTGTTTTTTGGTTGGTTTTTTGAACAAAACACCGAACAAATTGCACTTGCTCCACCGCATTTTTCCCCTTTCTTTGACCCTTTAAGGAAATAATAGGTACAAGGAGTTTGGGAGGTATTACAAGTTTTTCGGAGGTTTTGAAGGTCGAGTAATTTCTGGGAAGGGCGCTGGGGTAATGTTGGAATCTTCGCCACCGTAGATGTTGTCGGAGTAGACATCGTAGTCGTCGCAGCAGGCTTCGTAGGAGAGTTGATTGGTGATATCAGGTCTGGTGTAGGTGCCATCACATCTATGTCATTCAAGCTCTCAGTAGAAGACAGCAAGATGGACTTTCGCAAAGCCTGCTCTAGAATAGACGTCTTCACGGGTGCCTTCACGGGTGCGGGGATTTTGCATGGTCTAGTTGCTTTCCTTAGAACGTTCATGGTTGTAGCTCGCAGCTGAAAGAAGGTTAAGCTCGCTCTGCAGCTGAAGGAATAATCTCTTGTAGGAGCACACCTCCTTTTATTACAGAGAACGCGTTTGTGATAGATTAAGAAAACCAATCAGAGAGCAGATGCTCAAAAGCGCGGGAAACATGTCGCTCTCTGATTGGTTGCATTATATCGATTAATGACATTGCTCTACGAGTCTCTCGGGTTAACAAAACTGAGTCGATTGTTTTAGAATTGTATACTTCTCTTTAACCATGGATCAAGACAAGACCGTTAGTTCCTCTACAGGAGAAGTTGCTATTGAGAACAATCGACCGGCTGGGGAGATGCAGAGCTCGGAGGTTAGTAGTAGCGGGCAGCCTGCAGATAAGATTAATTGGTTCGAGTGGGTGAAATATGAAAAGAAAACGATGGACGAGGGGTGGTGTTGGAAGTGGAATCCCCAGCCGGAGCAGTCAACCAATGAAGAAAACTCAACGGACCACTCAACCGATGAAGAAAACGCGGACATAAGCGGTAGCGAGGAAGAGGAAGACAACTAATGTAAATATAGAAATAAAACATAAATTAATAAGTCAAATTTGTAATTTAATTGTCTTCTGCTCCATGCTTTGTTATCTCCTTATTGCAAATTACATTTATTAATATTATTCAAGATTAGCATATCTAAACATACTAAACAGGATAATAAGGTTAGTGGAATATATTGGATGAATTTCTCTGACATTCTATATTTTCATTAAATGTATCTGTTTGCCAAGTTTTGAAACCTCTCACTAGACCAATGGTTGTTGTAAATTAATATTTAATTCTTTGCTCTATAGTCATTGTTTTTATTTTTATCAATGTTATTTCATGCAGTTAAAAAGTTCTTGATTTTGGGAGTATGATAAATTAACTATACAAACATTTTGAAAAATGGTCCAACATGTGAAGCATTTTCAAATAAAAGACTGATAAAATAATGTAAAATTGGGAGTTACACAAATTTCAATTAAAATAAAATATGAGATTTCTAATTTAGTTGTTTCGCAATCTTCTATTATAGCAGATTCAACATTATTTAACCTTTAATCCTTGACTTTAAACAGATAAAGTGAACCAAGATAATTTGTTCGTCTGCATTTGCAGTTTTTTACATTCTGCATATTGATATAGAGGTTTCTTTTTATTTAAAATATAATCGTCTATCATTATGTAACATGTACTTATTCTGTGTTTTTAAAAAGGTTGTTAACTTACCTATTTTTAGCAAAATAATTTTTACTTTGTAGATTCAGATCTTTAATTTAAAATCATAGCGCCTTGAATTTACTTGATAGCGCACCATTTATAATTTAATTTGTAGTGTAAAGAGGTTCTAGGATTTATTTTATTTATTTATTTTTTGTTTTTCTAACATGAAAACTAATAGAGATACAGTTGCTGGACTGGACTCATTGTTATAATCTTGTATTACATGTTTGTTTAACCTATCCACAATACTGGATAAGTGGATAGATATATTCACAATTGTGTCATAAGGCAATTTGTATGATAAGTTTTTGTGAATAAATTCAATATTTCATTATACGCTATCCCATGAAATTAACTTTAAGTTTCGTTTTAAAGCTTGAACGGAAAACATAGCGAACGACAGCTCAGCTAAACATCTGATTCATCGGTTTCATAATTTCATTAGTATGTAATATTTCGAGAAGTGTAAATAACTAAGATACCATAATTAAAGGTTATTTGATAATTTAGAGCCAGTTCCGACTAATCACTTACAGTACTGGATAAGTGGATAGGTATATTCACAATTATATCATAATGCAATTTGTATGATAATCTTTTGTGAATAAATTCAATATTTCATTATACGTTATCCTATAAAATTAACTTTAAGGTTCGTTTTAAAGCTTGAACGGAAAACCCAGCTAAACATCTGCTTTATCGGCTTCATAATTTCATTAGTATGTAAATTTTCGAGAATTGTAAATAATTAAGACATCATAATTAAAAGGTAAGTTGATAATTTAGAGTCATTTCCGACTAATCGCTTTTTAAGATAACCTCCTTTTTCATTGGTTCTTTGATATTATAAATGTCAGTTGAAGAATATTATACGATTTTATGATAAAGCATACTTATAAGTAAGGCAGTTAAGGAGATACACATCGTGACTCCAAATGATAAAACTAAATGTCACCTTGATTGATAGTAAATTATTATGTAACTATTCCAATAATCAAAGCTTTAGTGGGATATACATTTTAACTACAAATGAAGATATATTTTTAAGTTATTGGAAATACAGGAAAATAATGTAATTACAATCAAGACACTTGAGGGAGCAATTCCCTGAAATCAGTAATATTTATAAAATGATTTGAAGATTTCTGAGAGTTGTAAAAGGAATATATATATATGTGTAAATCAATCAATGTATCAGCTTAAGGTACTTTTAGTAGGTTTTTATGGATTGATCATGTGTTATCAGTATTAAAAAAACGTGATCTAAATACAAGAAATGCCACTTATCACTGAATTGCATTCGTTCTAGACTTGTTTTTTAAGAGGACCTTTGCTATTCTCAGTTATATAACTAAATCATCGTCGGTCATCATCGAACTGTGACCCTTGTATCTTTATGTTAGCAACACGTGAGGAATATTTAACCAATAAAGAGTAGTTTATGTGTTTTCTCTCTCATAGTTATTTGGTATGAAATTCATTATGGAAAATGTTAAGCACCATTAGAATACTGTAACATTTTATTTTTAAAAAATCTTTGAGAATGTAAAAAACTCAGAACTCAAACTTAGTAATCACACCAAAAGTGGTTAATACTTAGGTTTTACAGAAATATTGACATCAATCTAATTAAATTAAACAATAATTATAAAATATGATTTTTTAACTATTCAATATTACAAATCTATTGTAGTTTTTCTGTGGAAATAGTAATTTTTGGTTAGATTAAAAAACATTTTGACATACAAACTGTGTATACTACATTAATCTTAACTAAATATTTCTCTTGAACATGAATAAGACATTGTGTATGAAAAGGTTTATCGTGAATATATTGCTAACCGACATTACATATCCTAATGTAACCTACTTACAGAACTGCAAGCTCTAAAATGTGAAGCATATTAGACTAAAATTTTATTCGTAGCTCTTATACATAGAATCTTAATGGAGGCATCAGAAGTGTATAATACCTAAATTTTTATCCTAAATTGATTTAATTGACCATTTACAATACATCGATTGATTCATACATTTCTATCATGTTGGTATCTTGTAATAATTCACATTTATAGGGTCAGTGTAGGTTTCCCAATAGATGGTTTTTATTATAGAGTCACAGTGTGCATCGTTATACATCTTTTAATGCAAAGGTTATTTTTTTTCATTTGATTTGATTTGAGTCTATTCTAGTTAGAGTGCTCTATCATATCGCTTGACCCCTAATTGAACCCCAAACTGCACTATCACTTAGTCAGCTTAATTGTTAATGGATATTTCTTTTATTTTTATTAATAACATAGACTTGAATTTAGTTGCATTAGACTAACAAGAAATTAAACGAATTTTTTCGTTCTGCTCGACTGACAATAGTACGTTAGTCTGACCTATAAAGAATGTAGATAATTAATTATAAGTAACTTTGTTTTTTGTGTATATTTTATTTTAATCGATCCATTTTGTAAATAGTTGGATATGAATAAACGTTTTATCATATTATGTACTATATCAAATTAGGGATTTTTATATATTACAGGAGGTATAATAATTAAAATTGAATGTTTCTCCTGTTTTTAGTGTCTCATTACATAGTACTTATAGGGTCACATTGTGAATCTATAAAGCAGATATTAACTTATGAGGGATTTCCTTTTAGTAGATGTAATGAAAATGATAGTAAGGGTTGTATTATCACAAAATATAGTTTAAAGTCAATTGACAAGAAACTAAACCTGTTAGTTATGTGAAGTTAAAATGGATTTCATTCAAACATAACAAACGTTCTTTGGAATACTTATTATATTACTCTTTAAAAACACATGACAAAAATAAACCATTTTCAACGCTTTTCAATTTAACTGTTCGGTTCTTCTTTTTATTAATGGGTTATATAGAAGTGTGAAATCTCAAGTGAAACATAAGTAGATGTTAAAGATTTTTTTTAATTTCATGAATGACTTTAAAAACGTTTTAACAAAACAACATTTGATTACTAAACCATCATGGAGGTTAACACTTTAAGTATTACAGTACCATGAACACTTCAAGTATTACAGCATGATCATTACTAACTATCGTTCCATATAAAGTACGACATAGATTATTTACAATAATATAGTAATAAACTTTTTCATTTAATGTATTTTTTTTAAACAAGCCATTTATAGTCTAATTTATATTTTGATTGTTTACTAAATGTCTTTATTTATCATGAAATTTATACGTACTGTCAGTATAAAAATGATTATCAGCACGCATGTCAGGTATGGGAAGAGATCAAGATAAACACGCTGTTTGACGGATGCTAACCCCACTCCTCATACAGTCCTTATAAAGGTGTGAGCAGTGTTTGCTCACATCATTGACATACTTCTTCTTGACTACAATGGATGCTCTTCCAACTGGCGTTGCTGCAATCGTTGTGAACAGGGAGATATACGATATTGAAGATAAAGACCTGGTTTTTGAAGAGATGTGGGCTCTTAAACACTCGTACCAAGATAGAATGAGTGTAACATACACTGAAGTGGAGTATGACAGCGACGATGTAGAATGCAGAAGATGGATTCGGTTAGCCGATGTCTGGTACCGTATGGCATGGGTGGATGACCCTTCTAGAACAGTGTATGTGCAGATAGTTATAACTCCGTAAGCGCCCCCCCCCCCAGGAAAACGTTGTCAAATTACATTTACAGTATGTAATTTGACAACGATTTCCGCTAACTATTAGATTACCTTGACCTAGAAAACTATATATAGGAGGCATGCACTAACTAACGGACAGTTTGATGCCAGCACCAGAGGTAACACACACGGACATAGAAAATAAATGAATAAAGATATGGTAATGATTATGTTTGAACTTAAATGTTCACAACCTAAGTGGAGTCTGGAGTCTGCACAAATCCTTTTCCGTATGATGCAAATAGCGCAAAGAGTTGAAAATTTGAAATTTAGTTTAAAACCAACAAAAATAACGCGTGGAAGATTTGGTATTCATTTTATTGAATGTATGTGGGCAAATCCTAATACAACAGTAGGCCCCTGTTGTTGTACTTGCAATGTTATAAAACGTTATATGCACGATTTTACTCAATTATTTAAAATAATAGAACCTAGCGAGTGCGGAGAAGAAACATACAACTGACTCATGGAGAAGATAACTAACACTAAACTATAGTTTTAACTAGTGAAGAAGTGGAGGTACTAGAGTTAAATGAATTTTGCTACTGCCAACTACTTTTGGGTTTTATAAATGAAGGTGTTGTAATTACTATGCTGTTAGTAGCACCATGAGTGTTGATAGGTTCGGACGGAAGTACTTAACAGTACGGTTGAAATAGTGGAGATAAAATATAAACTGAAATTCATCTTTTAATTATCTATCTATTTCACGCTACTTCTACGCATAGGATCTTACTGCAACGTGTTTGTGGAGGAAATCATCCTATAAATAAAGCGTTGCGCATTTACAAACTTGTCAGATTCGGCTCAACTCTTCTCTATGAAGACTAACAATTACGATAATATTCAACATCGAACTGTTTCCTCTACAACACGTAGCACGACACAGGAAAATGATGTTAGTAAAGATCAATTGCAACAATATCTACCAGTACAAGTAATGGAAGTGAGCAGTACCGTCAAGACAGATGCTGAAGCTATTATTAGATCTTTGACGGGATTTTAACTGTTTTGGAACTGTGCAGGTTTATTCATAATCTGCACAATGACTAACACTAAACTTTAGTTTTAAGTAGTATACAGAATTCATCCCTCCCCACCACTTTACATAAACACCCACTCCAAAGTAGGCTATATATGTGGGTCATACATCTACAACTAGTCACTCTGATTTGACATCTCGAGTAAAGAGGTTAACATAGCTAAGAAAAGATGAACACCAATATGAGAGTAGTTATGTTTGAACTGAGATGTTTAAGACCAAAGTCTATATCAATTGACGAAGAGAAATTATCAGAAATAGGGCAAATAGCTGACAAAGTGGAGGAATTGGAGTTAGATGAATTTTGCAAATGCCATGAACTTAAACTTTATGAAGAAAAGTTTATTAGGCTTTTTGAAAGCTTGAATTGGGAACCCTGTGAAGAGCACACCTACAACAGATTGCTTGACAGACAGCATGGGAAAGATCGCTACATATTGCCTGAGATTATAGACCTCACAGAAGAACCAGAGGTAAACTGAACGAGAGTAGTCAACACTGCGGTTTAGTTTTAAGATTTACTTTTGTAACATATTTATTTGTAAAATATTTATTTGTAAATAAAGTTAGAAAAAAAAACATTCTTGCACAGAACAATTTCTGGAAAAAGAAAATTGTTCTGTGCAAGAAGTTTTTTTTTAAAAACACTCCACATGACCTTGAAGTCTGTGACGTAGTACTCAAGTGCCAGAGCTGACGTCATCACCGGAAGTGGGGTAAGATAAGAAGCTTAGACGATAAGGTTGTGACGTAGTGCTGTCATCATCAATGACGTCATCACATGACGTCATGCTAACATCATCACATGACGTCACACCCTTATCTTATCGCAATCCTATCTTATCTCACTTCCGGTGACTGAGCCAGCACCGGCACTTCCCACTACTTGTACAATTCAATAATTGTTTACCATTATTTTCTGTGACTTCATCAATGGAAATTGTTATATATTGATATCCATACGTATATCCTAATCTAGTGTGCATGAATATTAATTTTCCTGTTTTAAATTCAGAATTAGACATTGTTATAATACTGCCGCCGCTTACATTACCTGATCCAGCACCTGGTCTTCCGCTATCAGTTTTGCTATTCTTCTTAGGTGGTTCGTCTAATTGCATGTCGGATTCCATAATTCTGTTTCTCTTCTCTCCTCTTCCCTTGATATTCCACGGGCATAATACCCCTGTAACCGATTCAATAGCGTATTTACTTCCCAATCCGACACTTCCAATAAGAGAATGATAATTACCAGTAGTAAGCCAATCTGTAGTAAATCTAGCGATAGCGATCTGGTCTGCTGCACGTATATCACTATCGTCTGTGGCTGACTCGTAGTTCTCGTCGTGTAATCGGGCGATTCTATCGTCCTCATCAATCGGTGGTCCATTTCACACAAAATTACCAGGACCGAGGTAACGATGTCCTGGAAAGTTCATGACTGACTATTCATGTGTACGCACTTTCACCAACCGATCGCCCATGCCCGGTTCAGAGAAAACAAGGCTGCTTACTTGCCGGGATCTACGATCCACCTCCTGTCCTACCCATCCGGAGGGCTCGTAGTGCACCGAGGACACGGGTTGGGAGCGAGGCGAAAGTTACGAAGCTAAAGCTACGTAGCTAAGGGCAGTGTAATCGGCATTAAAAAAAATTATATTGCATTCATTTATTTTTATGTTGGCGGTATGTTTAAATGCATGCGTGCGCATCTCACCTATGACGTCATTTCTATTTTTATTTATATTCATATTTATTATTTATATTTATATTTATTATTTATATTTTATGATTTTTAATAATCCGTTAGCTTCGTAACTGTAGCCGAGCTGGAACGCTCTTTAGTCCATTAAGTATTGGATCGAGAGAACGCAACGACCTTCCATAAATTTTTGGATCGCGGTGTGGATCGACCTGTGGTCCATTCAGCATTGGAATGCGGAGAGCCCAACGGTATTATTTACAAACTAGTATTACCGCCCTCCCAAAAAAAAAAAAGAAAGAAAAAGATAAAGCGGGGAAAAGAACAGTCTATTGTTCTATTTGAGGATCACTTACTTAAATATTACCGCTTTATATTGAAAAATTTATTAAACAGAAGCTCGATCTTATTATATTATTATTAAAAAAGTGCCATTATAGATTATTTTATTTTACCAATAACAGTTGCTAATGAAACCAATATAAAAAACACATTTTTCTATTCTTGTCACTATAGGTGGTTAATATTGCATGTTTAACATTATTTTACTTTATCTTTATATGCCTGCAATCTCAGTGTAACTGATTTTGCTTTAAGTTTACTTACCTGTAACTTTAATTTTATTAGACTTTTATACAAATAAACTATTTGTTTTACTCGGTCTCTGGTGTCATATTGATATGACAATACAATAGGAAGATAATTAACTTGCTTTAATTCCCCAATTTGTAACATTATTAAAGCGGTGCGAACGTTCATGTACTCGCATTCACCTCTGCGCCAACGATAGCCGGACATACTCTCTACAATGGTTGGCAGAAAGCAATTCAACCCAAAGAAACTTCCTAAGGAAAACTTCAAACCACCAAACCGGTCATATCTATTATTCTTCTTCTGCATCCATTCTTCTTCAAGCATTAACAATAGCTATAACATCATCACCACCTCCTCCTTCTTCATCTGTTAAAAATGAAGAATTGGTCAACTCATCTTCAACTTTGACTGCGCCTCCTCCTATTTTATCAACAACTGCTTCTTCTAACATCAATTCATCTCCGACTTTGATTGCGCCTCCTCCGTCTTCGCCATCAATCACTGCGTGTCTTCCTGCTGTTCAGAAAATTTAAAGAACCACTGTGTCTTCTCCTGCTTCGCCCATCAGTGTTTCCTCCGATTCTTCATCCTTTTCGTTTATGAACGTTCCTCTTCTTTCACCTCTACCATCTACCCCGTTAAGAAACCTACCCACGTCCGTCAAATTCAACCAACTAATTTCCCGCCGAAGCAAATCCTTCCGTCCCCCCAAACAATGTTCTAAAATAAAAAAAAAAGTGGGAAGAAAGGCGAGCAATGTGTTAGCTTTTGTCTTCCGGATGATGTACTTTGCAGTCTTCACATTAAACTGAAAGACAGAACTAATACAACTCTCCCTCCACACCAAACAGTAGAAACCTTCAACACCCAGATTAATAGGCTTCGAAAATATAAAAAGTATTTTTTTGTCAAGGTTATTAAACAGACCACGGTTCTTTTAAGATGTGAAGACAAGAAGTACATCTTAAGATTACCTAAAGGTATGATCAACCCTGAAGCACCAAACGAAAGATACTATTTAATCCGAGGATTTTTTGTATTTATATTAGGATTTAAACTATCAGATTTAATTGAATTTATTTTTCATAATTTAATATTACAAAAATACTTATCCTTATATTTATTTGAAATGTTTTTTCTTGCTGGTTGAAGGTTGCCTTCTTCTTCTACTATACATCATAACAACCACTATCACCACCATTACTAGCTCACACTCATACAACAAGTATAGTAATTACAATACATAGTATAATCTTTATTCTGTTATTAATGACTTTTTGGGTATTTTTAATGTTTGAAATGTACATATATGAAATTTGTATTCAACTCATTGGTTTTTTAATTCATTTTTCATTAACAATATATTTTAAATTAGTAATTACAATAAATAGTATGATTTTCATTCAGTTATCAACTACTTCTTGGGTATTTTTTAATCAACTCCTTAGTTCTTTAATTGATTTTTAATTCACAATAATAATTATTCAGATATATTTTCAATTAACTGAAAAAATTATTTTTTAATATTACAACTGTTACACTGATTCCATTTATATTTTACATTCTCAATATTTAATTTTCAGATTATAGTTGAATATATGTACTGAATTTATGTTTATAATATAATGCAATGAAATTAATTGATTTGAATTTTCAGCTAATTGTTCCTCGAGAGCCCTCCATAGTCATAAACTTGAGTCAAGAAGTAGATAGCGATCCAGCCAACCAAAGAAAACAACATTCGACTACCCCTACGTTTGGTAAAGACATAACGCCCGGACCATCTACAGAACAGTCACCAGCTCATGGTACGACTATATACTTTAATGTTATTCAAATAATTGAGATCTTGTTTTTGTTGGGAGCAGTTTCTCTTGACAAATGGCAAAATTTGGCCAAATGCTTAAAAAATTCATTCGAAATACTTTCTGATCCAATTTTTATACAAACATCTTTTATTGTGAATCAATTGACTAAAACCTTTGAAGATTATGTTCAAAACATTTCCGAACATTTAAACCAAGAACGTTTAATTTCAGATACAATTGTTGAAAGAAGTTATAAGGATATTATTTAAATTTTCCAACCGACATTAAAACGTGCAATTTTTCGTTAAACAAAATTCCCTTTTGAAGCAATACAAAAATTAATGTCCATAGTTAGACAAATATTTCAATTGGAAAACAAATGTAAACAAAAACCTAATGTATCAAAATAACGTAAACAATCTAATTCTTTTACAGAATTTTGTAGTGATTCTGAAATTAAAGATGATGATGATGATAATGATGTGGCTGATGATAATGATGATCAGCACGATAGTTTTTTTGAAACTTTTTAAACAACAAAAAATGAACCTCTCTATATCAGTCAGGTATTTCAAGTGCAAACACGTAATAAGAGAAGAAAAATTACTACCCCAGGGGAATGCGGTACTCACTTAATAAAAATAGAAATATCTTATATGAAGGATTTGAGAAAAGGCAAGTCTAAAAAATGTACTGGCAAAAGGTTTCTAAAAAAGGTTATTTTTTGTTAAATATTAATAAAACAGATGAATCTGAAATATTAAATCAAATTTGTAGTATTCTAACAGCAGTAGGCAATAAAGTCTTAAAATTGAAAAATATTAAATAATAATGTGTAACATTTGATAAGAAAAAAGAAAATACGTTTTAGAGGTCCAAGCTTTTGTAGAAAGAAAAAGATGCTCATATTTACTTATTATATGTATAATGACTAATAATAGTAATAAATATGTGAATTAGCAATATTATTATATAGACAATTTTAATATATATATTTTTTTTATTTCAGTTTTAAATGTGGAAAATCGATTGGGATATTGTCGTTTTCAAAATCCGCTACTGCTCCTCTTCATGTAACTTCACTATCAGCAGGTTTTGATCTTAGTAGTGCATATGATGTAGTTCTAAAAAAGAGACAGAGCCATTGTTATAACCAATTTAGCATTAAAAATACATAAAAATTTTTACAGAAGAATAGCGTCAAGGAGTGGACTGGCTCTAAGACATGGCATATTTGTAGGTGCAGGGGTTGTGGACGGTGATTATACTGGAAATATTAAGGTTATTTTATTTAACCATTCCAAAACAGATTTCTATATAAAACAAGGTGATAAAATAGCTCAAATCATTTGTGAACAAATGTTGTATCCGCAAGTATATGAAATATCAACTAATAAAGAATGCACTGAGCATAATTCTGCAGGATTTGATTCATCAGGTGTACAGTTATTTTTTGTTTCATTTTCAGATGGAAAACCATCTCCCATTTAAAAAATAAAAATTATTCAGGACGAACTTATGGACGTTGATGTACAACAGTTGATTATCAATATAATAATCAGATTTTAGATATCAAGATAAATCAAAATTTGAAAAGAAAAAGATGTAGATTAAAATATATTTATTCTGTAAATGATAATTATTTTGTAGGGATAGAGAATGCTTTTAAAGGTATTTTGAAAACATATTTTTTGAAAAACAACGAAAAAGATTTTAAAGATATTTGTTTAATTTTATTGAATTGCGAAACTTCAATTATTGGTATAGTTAAATCTTTGTTAATGGAATTTGGTGCTGTAAAATTCAATATAGTAGTAGAATGTAGTTACATAAAACCTTTAAATAATGAAATTCAAAATCGTGCTTTCAAAACTATGAATGAAACTATATATAAAGGTTCATCTATAGTAAATGTTTTACATACAATGTTTAGGAAAATTTGTAAAGAGGAAAGTGAATATCAAGGTAAAGGAAGTGGTTGGACTTTACATTTTGTAGATGGAATTTTACTAAGGTTTAGTAAATATAGTCCTCTTTCAGGTTCAACATTATCGAAACGACCTGATAGTATAGCAACGAAAAAGCGGTTATTAATCCAAAATATCTGAATGATAATAAATGTTACAAACGGTCAGTTCTAGTCCGCTATGTGAAGGGTAAAAACAAAGATCAAATTGATCATATATATCACCAATTATGTAATAAATTTAATTTTGAAAATCTTCAGTATCCAGTAACACTAAAAGAGATTACAACGATTGAAAAAAATAATAAAGATGTAAATGTTAACGTGTATACTCTTAATAACAAGTCGAATGTAGTGTATCCTTTACGAGTGTGTAAAAATGAAGCACATAATCATTTCGATTTATTGTTGATTTCAGATTAATCTGGTAACAACCATTATTGTTATATTATTGATTTTTCAAGATTATTAAGAGCTCAAAATTCCAAATTCACGAGGTTTTTTTTTTTTTTTTTTTTTTGCAAACATTGTTTTGCATACTATCAAGGACCCCAATGTTTTGAAAAATTAGAAAACCATAAAGAAGATTGTCGTATCAATTCGCCAGTGAAAGCTGTAATGCCTTGTGTAGATTAACCTCTTCAGGGACAAAGACTCATATAGGTACATTAAATTTTCTGAGTTGAAAAAAAATACATATTTGATCCACATTTGATCTAAATACTCTAATGAGACCTTAAACTATTCAAATGTTGGTACCACTACTCACTGTTGGAGTTACACGTGGTGCAGGCAGGTGGCAGACAGTTCGAGTGTAGCGAGTCAGGTTATGTGATGTGAAGTGAGTGAGAGGCGTTTGTTGTGATTTTGAACCTTTGTGAAATGCATTTATAGTGTAAGTATGTATCTAATAATTTTTGTTTTATGGTCCCCGTACTTCATATTATGCTATTATATTATGCTAATGGCCAAACACATTTTGTTATGATAAAATATATCGACTTTTATTAACGTACTCATATGGGTACAAATCCCAAATGTAGTCAGTTTGTTAATGTACGCAATTGTGACCATTTATCATATGTGGTATTCATTTGGTGTTTTTGTACCCATATGCGTTGTACAATGTTTTATTATTATTCTTTATTTTGAATAAAGGATACAGAATAGCACATGTAAACATACAATAATAGTGATATTACGATATTACTGTAGGCCTGTTTCGAAATTGTACATGTTTTATAAAGCCATTGCGTTGTAATTTTCTCTATGAAACGATGCTTATTATAAATGCATTTCACAAAATTAGTTACCGTATACCATATATTTTTTTTAGTTGCTATGGATGACATTATAAATTTAGCTGATTAAACTGAACTTGTGGAAAAAATATTGTGTAATTTGGATGACCCTAACACTTCAGAGTTAGAATTTATAGACAATAAAGATGAAAGTAATGATGATTGTAGTTTACCTTAGTATCAAAGTTATTTGTTCGAGGAATTGCCAGAAGATACTGTGGGAGCTACATTTGAAGAAAGGCATGCTACAATATCTAATGATATAGAGGATACTTCGCCTATCATTGGGGCCTTAGATACAATAGAGACAGATTCTCTTTTTGTCGAATCTCCTAATGAAACCAACGCCAATCTTATAGAAATAATACCTCCTAGACCATCGCACAGTTCATATGGTACACAATCAAACAATGTACCTGAAGAGGAAACAAATAATGAAATAGAGGTTTCACAAAACAATCCTACTGATAACAACATTAGCACTATAGACATCATCTAATAATCAAACTCAAACTACTTTAGTACAATCTGTTGTACTCTTAGACACAAATAAAACTAAAGTAGGTAAACATAAAAAACAATCCCACAACAAAATTGCGAATGCCATTCCTAAAAAGAAGGACAAACCTCTGATTCCAAATTGGGCCCTAAAAGTCAATGACTTGTCTCGCAATCCCCCTGAAGAGGACAAATTATATTTAATTTGAATAGTGATAAAAGTGTAAAAAAACCCTTACACTTCTTTTGTCACCTTTTCCCAGATGAGTTAGTTGATATTATTGCTAAGGAGACTACACGATATGCGTCACAAAGTGGTGAACCTGAATTTACAACCAGTATGGAGGAAATAAAAAAATTCTTAGCAATAAATCTTATAATGACATACATACGGTATCCCAACTACCGTATGTATTGGTCTTCCCTGACCTCTCTCCGTATGGATTTAATTGCTAACACTTTACCTTTGAAGAGGTTTGATAAGCTAAAAAGATATCTTCATTTTATTGATAACACAAGTATAACTAAAGAGAACAAAGATATATTTATAAAAATTAGACCTGTGATAGAAACCTTGAACAATACTTTTCAAGAGACCATGTCCCCATCTGAGTATTTAGCAGTTGACGATGCAATAATCCCATTCAAAGGCCGTTCAAGAGCCAAACAGTATCTAAAGAAAAAGCCGAAGAAATGGCGATTCAAGGCATGGGTTTTGGCTGCGTCTAATCTAATGTACACAAATTTGAAATGTACCAAGGTAAAAGAGATGAACCTACAACAGATCTAGGTGTTATAGGAGATACTGTGTTAAGAATGTGTTCTGATATAAAAGGATTGAACCATAAATTGTTTTTGGACAACCTCTTTGTCAGTTATAGACTTTTAAAAAAACTTAGAGAATACGATATACATGTTGTTGGGGTTATACGCTCAGACAGGCTTTGCGGAGCTAATACAGTTCTGAAAAATAATAAAGAGTTTTCGAAAGAAGAAAGGGGCAGCATGAATGTTGCCACATCTGAGGACAACATAACAATTGTACAGTGGAAGGACACAGGTGTTGTTTATGTTGGTTCAACATTTGCCGGAATTGAACCCATATGTGAAGTCGATCGGTGGGACAAAGCACAAAAAAAGGTTGTTAGGGTGAAAAGGCCTTATTGCGTCACGCTATATAATCAGTACATGGGGGGTGTAGATTTGAGCGATAGAATGATAGCTTACTACCCCCATGCTTTAAAAAGTAAAAAGTTTTACCATAGAATATTTTTTTATTTATTCAATGTAGCAATGGTAAACTCATGGACAGTTTATAAATTACAAACAAACAATAAGATTTAATTTGTAGATTTTAAAGCTAATGTTGCTAATTCCATGATTCAAATGAGCACTAAGAGAAAGGTGGGTAGGCCACCTTCTATTGTGGGATAATGATCAATTGAATCAAATCGAATGTCTTGTATAACTCCACAGAAAAAAAGATGTAGGCCTGGAGTTATACAAGACATTCGATTTGATTCAATTGATCATTATCCCTCAAAGTGTCCACCAGGTCGGTGCAGAGAGAAAACCTGTCCAAGACGCACCACATGGAAGTGCAGCAAATGTGATGTACCAGTATGTCCAGACTGTATGGAAAATTTCCATAAGAAGCCATAATCAATTTTTAAATAGGCATATGTGTGTTGCGTTTTCATGTTATTGGTGTTATACATTCTGTTGACCAACCAATTTCAAGCATTTCAGTTTATTTTGAAAGTTATGTTTTTACTCATTTTATATACCGGTAACTATGTCTTATGATAATCTAATTAATTGTTCTGTTTCCATGTCAATTTATTATTGTAATAGTTTTATTATGTAACTAATTTTAAAGAGTAATTATGTAATCACATATTTTGTAACTTAGCACTATGTATTTTGCTAAATATATATTAAATGTTGTATTTATTATAGCAGTATAACATGTTTTATTAATAATTACCAATTAATACTATTCCAAAATTAATGTACTCATTTGTGACCATATAGCATATTAGGCGCAAATAAGCATGTGGTAAAGGTACCACATATGAAATTTGTACTCATTTGAGTACATTAATAATTTATTAAACATCTTCAAAAGTAATTATTTTATATATATAAAAATATTCCTATGTGTTCTGAACCCTAAAACTTCATAAAAAAATTATGAAGGTTTTTATAAACATAGAAAAAAACTTCCCTGAAGAGGTTAAAATGATGAAGTGCCAATTTAAAGTTTAAAAATGTTCATTATAAATATAAAATACCAATAGTAGCATATTGTAATTTTGAGTGTATTTTACGAAAAGTAGATGAGAAACAAACCAAGTATACAACTGTAAATGAAATTCACGAACCTATGAGTTTTTGTGTCTACTTAGCTGTTGATAATACTATACATGAAAGTGTTGTATCACACCATCCTCTAGAACCATAGTTGTATCGATAAAAAGATGCTGCTTCAAAATTTATGGACTATCTAATTCCAATAGCCAATTTAATAGTTGATCATACCTAGGTCATCATACCTTTAGGTAATCTTAAGATGTTCTTCTTGTCTTCACATCTTAAGAGAACCATGTTCTGTTCAATCACCTTGACAAAAAAATTATTTTTAAATGTTCGAAGCCAATTAATCCGGATGTTGAAGGTTTCTACTGTTTGGTGTGGAGGAAGAGTTGTATTAGTTCTGTCTTTCGATTTAATGTGAAGACTGCAAAGTAATCATCCGGAAGACAAAATCTAACACATTTCTCGCCTTTCTTCCCACTTTTTTTTTAATTTAAGAACAAGGTTTGGGGGGAAGGAAGGATTTGCTTCGGCGGGAAATTAGTTGCTTGCATTTGTCGGACGTGGATAGGCTTCTTAACGGGGTAGATGGTAGAGGTGAAAAAAGAAGAACGTTCATAAACGAAAAGGATGAAGAATCGGAGGAAACACTGATGGGAGAAGCAGGAGAAGACACAGTGGTTCTTTAAGTTTTCTGAACAGCAGGAAGACACGCAGTGATTGATGGCGAAGAAGGAGGAGGCGCAGTCAAAGTTGGAGATGAATTGATGTTAAGAGAAGCAGTTGTTGATAAAATAGGAGGAGGCTCAGTCAAAGTTGAAGATGAGTTGTCCAATTCTTATTTTTTAACAGATGAAGAAGGAGGAGGTGGTGTAGATGTTATAAAAATTGTTAATGCTTGAAGAAGAATGGATGCAGAAGAAGAAGAATAGATATGACCGGTTTGGTGGTTTGAAGATTTTTCCCGAAGGTAGTTTCTTCGGGTTGAATTGGTTTCTGCCAACTATAGTAGCGAGTAAGTCCAGATATTGTTCGCGCAGAGCTGAATGCGAGTACGTGAACGTTCACACCGCTTTAATAATGTTACAAATTGGGGAATTAAAACAAGTGAATTATCTTCCTATTGTATTGTCTTATCAATATGACACCAGAGGCCGAGTATAACAAATAGTTTACTTGTATAAAGTTGTAATAAAATTAAAGGTACAGGTAAGTAAACAAACAAACACAAAATCAGTGAGAATCAGATGGCAGAAATATAAAGATATAGTTAAAATAATGTTAAACACGGAATATTAACCACCTACAGTGAGAAGAATAGAAAAATGTGTTTTTTTTATATTGGGATCATTAGCAACTGTTATTGGTAAAATATAATAATCTATATGGCACCTTTTTAATAATAGTACCATAAGACCAAGCTTCTGTTTGATGAATTTTTCAGACTAAAGCGGTAATATTCATATCTCCCAGAGGATCCCAAGGATCGTTTGTTGTTGCTCTACCCTGTAGGATAGTAATATTTTTTGAGTTCTTTCGCGTTTACTTTTAACTCCTTTGTAGAACTCGGCCTCGTATGGAAGCTCGGCATACAACCTCACCAGGTCAATCTGTTATAGGTCTAATTGTGAAACTCTACCTACAACCTCATTTTTAAAATGTTGTTTTGTGGGCTCGCAAAGATTCTTGAACAATATGACCACAAATTTAGTTTCTTTGCGTAATATATCCTCTAAAAATTTTTTTCAAACTCATTAAATTGTATTAAACAAACAAGAAACGAATAATATTAATGTGATACCTCACTGGGAGTTTTAGTTTAACATTTCCTAATGTTGGGGTTTTATGTATGTTTATTTATGTATATATATATATATGTGTGTGTGTGTGCGTGCGGTAACGTGAAAATTTTATTTTGTTTACAAATGTATTTTTTATTGTATTTTATTCTCCAGTTATTCCTCTTTTCATTGATATGTATAACATTATAGTAGTTTATCATATAACATGTGAAAAAATTAAATATAAAGAAGAGTACGGATAAATTTTGCGATTTTTACCAAACTTTGCTTTGTTATAGTGCTATTTACAAACACTCTGTGTAGGCCTATTATATGTTGTCATGTTGGCAACACTACCTGAAATCTGTCATTCCTTCTGTCTGTCAGCAGCTGGAGTTCTTTCTGTCTGTACATCATCTGACATTGTTTATTGTTTTCATGTGTATATTCTGTTTGTGTTTGTTTTGAAGTGAGAAATTGTGATTTGGTTTATGAGAACTTATATACCACTGCTAATATTTTACTAGTGTTATATTGATTACTATGGGTAGTAGTAAGAATGTAGGAACTAGGTATAAACTGTGTAGGAAGCAAGGGCCTAATAAAAATAATAGGAAAAAACCTGAGCAGCCTAGGCCTACAAGTAGTGACATCAGGAAACCTTCGAGTTCAAAGGTAAAGCTAGGTTCAAATGTTGACTATTACAATACCCACTCTGATACATTACATTATGAAATTGTTGACCTTAGCAAATTAGAAAATAGTCTAGCAGAGATTGCTGTTTGTAAATTTTGTGGTAACAATTTATCGATATCGAAGAAGTCCCTCGTAGGCCTAGCAACCAAAATCACGATTCATTGTGTAAACTGCATTGAAGGTCAGACAAATTTCAATAACTGTGAGCATATAAATATAAGAACTAACACAAAGGCTGAATGTAAGGCACTAACAACTTTGTATGACCTAAACATGAGACTGGTTTACGGAATGCGGGTTATAGGTAAAGGTCTCACTTCCGCTCGGAGCCTTTGCGGCATTTTGAACATTCCAGCCCCTCCTACAGTATTCCAAAAGTATGTAAGAGTTTTAGGCCAAGCTACTGATTTTGTCTGTAATGAGTCTATAAACCAAGCTGTTAGAGAGGCAATTGCTGCAAATTGTAATGTAGATAGGGAGCCTACGGATCTTTGTGTAGCTGTGGACGGTTCTTGGCAGAAACGAGGCCATCAATCATTGAATGGTATAGTTTCAGTTACCTCCGTTGATACAGGCAAGGTCATTGATATTCACTGTATGAGTAAGCATTGTTTGTGTCCAAATAAATTACAAAACGACCATAAAGATGACTGTATTGCTAACTACAGAGGCACAAGTGGGGGGATGGAGTCAGTAGGTGCAGTGACTATTTTTCAAAGATCTCTAGAAAAATATAATGTACGATATATTGATTATCTTGGAGATGGAGATACCAATGATTTTTTATCTGTATGTGAGTCAAAGCCATATGGAGATGTAACCATAAACAAATTAGAATGTGTAGGTCACATTCATAAAAGAATGGGTACACGTTTACGGAATTTAAAAATGAAGTCGAAGAATAGTAAATTGGCTGATGGAAAATCCTTATCAGGTAAAAATCGACTCACTAACACAGCTGTACAGAAACTACAGATATTTTATGGTCTGGCAATTAAGAGAAACTGCCATAGTTTAGCTGAAATGCAGAAAATTTTCTGGGCCACATATTTCCATGTTATGTCCAGCAACGATAATCCCAGTCATTAACTATGTCCCAAGGAACCAACAACTTGGTGCAAATACAACATCGCAATTATTGAAAATAAGCAATATGATCATACAAAACACTTCCATTTACCATAAATTATTTTAACAGAGACCAAACCAATTTGCAGAGATCTTTCAGACCCACTATTACCAGCAAAATGTCTAGCAGGTAAAACCCAAAATCCCAACGAGTCCCTCAATAACCTAATTTGGTCCCGTATTCCTAAAAGAACATTTATAAAACTAAATACATTGAAATTTGGAGCACAAGATGCAGTGTTATCCTTTAATAATGGATATTCTTCTAAGTTCAAAGTAATAGAACATTTAGGGTTGGAAATAGGACATAATTTGCTTGCAAGTATGAAACGATTTGACGATGAGCGAATAGAGAAAAGTGAAAAAGCCGCTAAAGAATTTGAAAAAAAAAAAAAAAAATAGACAAAGTAGAACTTTACTTAAGAGGAAGCTTGAGGACCAATACCTGGAAGCAGAGGATCTAGACAAAACATCATATTCAGCTGGTGGGCACTAAAATGTAAGTTTCAAAAAATTAATTCTTTTATTCTTACTTTTTGTCGATTTTCCGAAAGTTGGGTTTTTTAGGTTTTGATGTTGTATAGCTCAGTAACTATTAAAGATAACATTATGAAGTTTCAGGGTAGATTCCCAACAATATATTGTAGGTCCCTGCACAAGGGTTTTTTGATATTCTATTTAAATCCGAAGAAACAAATTCTTTTTAGTATAATTTTAACAAAAGATAAGTTATAATTTTAAAAAAATCATTAAAAAATTAGTTTTTTGGTATTTTACAAAAATCCTGTGCAGGAACCTAGATAATGAACTTATCTTTTTAACAAAAAAACTTATGTACTGTATGCCTAGTTATTGTGCTACTTAACATACACTTAGCATTACGGTCTTATGGCGTTACCCCTCCCGTTCTGTTTGATGAAATTTTCAAACTAAAGCGGTAATATTCATATCTTCCAGAGGATCCCAAGGATCGTTTGTTGTTGCTCTACCCTGTAGGATAGTAATATTTTTTTGAGTTCTTTCGCGTTTACTTTTAACTCCTTTGTAGAACTCGGCCTCGTATGGAAGCTCGGTATACAACCTCACCAGGTCAATCTGTTATAGGTTTAATTGTGAAACTCTACCTAAAACCTCATTTTTAAAATGTTGGTTTGTGGGCTCGCAAAGATTCTTGAACAATATGACCACAAATTTAGTTTCTTTGGGTAATACATCCTCTAAAAATATTTTTCAAACTCATTAAATTGTATTAAACAAACAAGAAACGAATAATGTTAATGTGATACCCCACTGGGAGTTTTAGTTTAACATTTCCTAATGTTGGGGTTTTATGTATGTTTATATATATATATATATATATATATATATATATATATATATATATATATATATATATATATATATATGTGTGTGTGTGTGTGTGTGTGTGTGTGTGCGTGCGTGCGTGCGTGCGTGCGTGCGTGCGTGCGTGCGTGCGTGCGTGCGTGCGTGCGTGCGTGCGTGCGTGCGTGCGTGCGTGCGTGCGTGCGTGCGTGCGTGCGTGCGTGCGTGCGTGCGTGCGTGCGTGTGTGCGTGCGTGCGTGCGTGCGTGCGTGCGTGCGTGCGTGCGTGCGTGCGTGCGTGCGTGCGTGCGTGCGTGCGTGCGTGCGTGCGTGCGTGCGTGCGTGCGTGCGTGCGTGCGTGCGTGCGTGCGTGCGTGCGTGCGTGCGTGCGTGCGTGCGTGCGTGCGTGCGTGCGTGCGTGCGTGCGTGCGTGCGTGCGTGCGTGCGTGCGTGCGTGCGTGCGTGCGTGCGTGCGTGCGTGCGTGCGTGCGTGCGTGCGTGCGTGCGTGCGTGCGTGCGTGCGTGCGTGCGTGCGTGCGTGCGTGCGTGCGTGCGTGCGTGCGTGTGTGTGTGTGTGTGTGTGTGTGTGTGTGTGTGTGTGTGTGTGTGTGTGTGTGTGTGTGTGTGTGTGTGTGTGTGTGTGTGTGTGTGTGTGTGTGTGTGTCTAAGATTGTCTAACCCCATAGGACATTAGTAAGATACGGCTGAATGTGTGTGTTATGTACCGCATGATATTAGACTTAACTAAGTATAATGGGTTTTTAAGTTTGTATGTAATGCAGGCTAAGATTGTCTAACCCCATAAAACATTAGTAAGATATGGCTGAATGTATGTGCCATGTACCGCATGATATTAGGCTTAACTAAGTATAATAGGTTTTTAAGTTTGTACGTAATGCAGGCTAAGATTGTCTAACCCCATAGGACATTAGTAAGATACGGCTGAATGTGTGTGCTATTTACCGCATGATATTAGACTTAACTAACTATAATACAGTAGGTTTTTAAGTTTGTACGTAATGCAGGCTAAGATTGTCTAACCCCATAAAACATTAGTAAGATATGGCTGAATGTGTGTGCCATGTACCGCATGATATTAGACTTAACAAAGTATAATAGGTTTTTAAGGTTGTACGTAATGCAGGCTAAGATTGTCTAACCCCATAGGACATTAGTAAGATACGGCTGAATGTGTGTGCTATGTATCGCATGATATTAGACTTAACTAAGTATAATGGGCTTTTAAGTTTGTACGTAATGCAGGCTAAGATTGTCTAACCCCATAGAACATAAGTAAGATACGGCTGAATGTGTTTGCCGTGTACCGCATGATATTAGACTTAACTAGGTACAATAGGATTTTAAGTTTGTACATAATGCTCTCTAAAATTATCCCACTTGGATTATGTATGTAGTAAAAAGAAGACGGTAGTTTAAGGTTTTGTCAATTTGACAAAAAAGGGAGAAAAACTCTCGTTTCATTGCCGGGTTGCCCGGCTAATTAACCCGTCAGATCAGCCGTCTAATTTATAGGTCTGTTATTTTACGACTGTCTCACACGGAAGATTTACATAACCTCGTCTTGGACAACTGTCTTAAATTTGACTGATCCTTGCTATATGTTTACATACTAAAATTGTGCTATTTTTAACATTCTTCCCCATGCGTTCTGTAACACAAGCTAGATATTATAATTTTTCTTTTGTTATGGCACATAATAAGTTGGTATTGCTAACTTTCTTGTTATAAGTATTGCTTTTTATTAAATGATGCTTAGTTTTGCTATTTTGTCTACAGAAATGGATCTATCTAAGCGTTTAGAGAGTTGGCAGCGCTTCCTTCTTGTCCAAGGGTGCGTCTTGCAGACTACGTCCGACAGGAAGGTTACAAAATTACCACAGTTCGAGCTTTGAGCATGAAATATGGGTGAGCGATATTGCTACATTTCCTGGATGATGCGGGGGAGGAAAAGTGTTCTTTTCTCCCGAAAAGATTTGCGGGGGAGTTGTCAGACGAGGATTGCAATGCTCTGACGGAATCTCAGTGCTACAGGTTCCGTTGTGGAAATATAGTAAACCGCTCATCTGAGGTTATTATTTTTAATGTAGAGTAATTTGTTTTAACAATTAATACGTATTGATTTCATAACCGTGTATTTTATTTTTCCAGGAATCATTTCAATATTGTCTAAGCATTGTATACTTTTCTAATATCCTATTTTCACAGATGTAATGTTATTATTAAGCTTGTTACATGCACACATTTTACCCTCGATGTATTCAACTTGATTTATTTTAACTGGTGAGTTAATAGCATATCGCACCTTTTATAGAAAAGTGAGACAACTCCAAAATTTTGGGTTTTTACTTTAATCACTTAAACGATCCGAAATGCCGCGTTGTTTTATGAGGAGAAACGTCACATCTCAAATGTCACCACTTTCCACTAGGTAGCACTAGTGTCAGTTTTCTTTGTCAAGACTTTTGGCACCATTTCTCTTCAAAACCGACACTTCTCAGTAGTGTCCTGGACATTGTGAGGTATGGATGTAAATTTCCCTGCAAAAATGACACTTTTTAGTTGTGACGTTCTTGACGATAATTTTTTGTTCAGTGTATTTTGTGAGTGTAGTGGAAAAACGTCATTTTTAGAGTTGTGACACTTTTCTTCATTACAACATCACTATTTTCATTGTAAGTTACTAGACATAAAATTAATATTTTGACTTGTGACACTTTAGATCTTAAATAACTTAAAATCTGTCATACTAGTGTCCATTCTTTTAAACTTAATTTTGAGTTATGACGTTTTGCCGCATAAATATGCTATGATTTTTTACCAAAAATCTTATGTTTAGTACAAATACATGTTTGCTTTACTAATAATAATGAATTAAAAACGTACAGAACTTATAGTAAAATTAGCAAGGCAATCTGTGAGTAAAGAGCCACTTTCACATACACATCAAAATAAAGACATTTCAAAAAAAAAATTGATGAGAGGGCACGGATAATTTTACCGAACGCTGAAAATACTGACGTTGCTATACCTTCACAATTTCATTCTACATGCATTTCAGAAGACATCAAATCATTTTCTAACGAAAATAAATCACTTTCTACAACACATCTTGATTTACCATCAACATCAAATGGTAGTATTTCTACAACCATCAAGAACATTTTTCGAATAATTAACAATAACAAGGATGAGTCCAGTAGTAGTTTCGATGATTCGGATGCAGATCCAAATTATTCGCCTATTGAACATACAAAGACAAAACGTCATTATTTTAATTATAATGGAAGAAAAATAACACAAGTATCAAGCCAAAAAAACGGGATTTGGGTAAGGAAAGTAATTCAAATAGTGATAGCGAGAGACGTATTGTTCAAAATGAGAGTGTTAACATAGATTTCTTAGAAAAAGAACCACAACAACACAAGAGAGGAAGAAAAAGAGTACTGATAAAAATAAATTGTTAAATTTAATATAAAGCTAAGTTACTTAAAAATTCCGGTCAGGCGTATGTTTCGATGTCCAAATCCAAGAAAGAGGTACCAGATAAAAAACTGAAACCTCCTTGTGATTATCGATGTAAGTTGTGTAACAATTGTTAATTGTTTCATTATAATTAAATAAGAAAATTGTATTTAGAAAATGTTAAATATTGTAAGAACTGAGAGGTTTAGAAGTTTGGTTTGTTTTCCAAAAGTTTTCGATATAAATTTTCAAAGTTTTGAGAAAAATTCAGAATCTTCCCCTTTCAAATAAAAAAGTATTTTTTTCCATATAAATTAGCTAAATAACCAGTATTTTCACGTCTGTTAATTTCCTGTCAATTTCATGCGACATGTTTTCTGAAGGCAACAGGTTTGGTGAGCTTTACCTGTTCAGATGTCCTGGTTTAGAGGGTTGGTATTGGTTCATTTAGGTAAGTCCGTGGGTCGAAGCTTGCGTGCGTTCGAGCAGTTCGACGAAATCTTTCGGAGTGACCACGTACGTTCCTCTTTCGAGTTCACGGCAACTTTATACCGTTTTCGGTGTTCTTACCGTTTGCGGCAATTTTCTTCTTAGTTCGCGTGTGAGTGAGATGGTGTATGTTGATCGAGCTTTGTTGTGGTCACTAGGGGATTTAATCCTCCAGGACAGCTACATCTCCCGGAGGCAATTTTGCAATTTAAGGCAATTTTAAAGAAATTTAAAGAATTTAAGGCAATTTAAAGATTTTGAAATTTAAAGCAATTTTGAAATTTTAAACAATTTAAAGAATTTTGAAATTTATTACTATTTTGAATTTTGATTTAAAAGTTTAAAGAAATTTGTTAAAGAAGTCCAATAAATAAAAAATGTTCTGGTCTGAAGATATTTAATTTATAATTTGGAAGAGTTGTTTTAATTTATTTATGTTCCATTAAGTCAATAAAAGAAGAGATTTTTTATTTTCGTTTTTATTATTATTTTAAGAAGAAATCCGTTTAATTTGTTAAAGTTATTTATAAGAAGAAAAATAAAAAAATTTTATCATTGAAGAAGTTTTATTTTAATCTCTCATTTAAGTTGTTCAACATATCAAAAATAAATAGTAGCTTTAATAAGGCTACAGTTTAAATGTTCACAAAAGATAACCCATGAGTTGCGTCAAGATATTTTTATGTTCTCACTCTGTTAATTACTATATCCCAAATACAGATGGGGGGAATAGATCAGTATGTGGTCAAAGTGAGAATCACTTACTGCTCTATTCCCCATTTTGGTAATAAATATGAGTGACCTTAACCCACTTACAGGACTTGTACAATCTTCGCTCATTTGTAGATATACAACAAATTATACAGTTCGGTAATATATATTGAAACTTCTTCATCACTTCGTGACCTAGTTACAGTACTTAAACAAACAGCAACTCTGATGACGAAATTAAACTGTTAAGTGGAAAACCGCTAATAAGCAAATTAAAAAGAAAAAAGGAAATGTAGCTACGTAGCTTAAGCTTCGTAACTTTCACCTCGCTCCCAACTCATGTCCTCGGTGCCCTACGAACCCTCCGGATGGGTAGGACAGGAGGTGGATCGTAGATCCCGGCAAGTAAGCAGCCTTGGCTTCTCCGAACCGGGCATGGGCGATCGGTTGGTGAAAGTTGGTACCCACGAGTGTATATCCCACTAGTGTATTGCGATCTCGAAACAACCTTTGGCAAAGGCGCTGAACACATTGTCAGTCGTTCGATGCCATCCGGTCGCAATACACGTCATGTGAATGTTCCTTCTTGTGATACTACAGTAAAACGTTTTATAACAGATTGTTATCCCATTAAGTGATTCATTAAGTGTAAAAACCAATTCAATCATTATCCTCCATTAAATATAAACAATTGTATCTAAAAGAAAATTTTAAATTATCGATAGATCCAACTACTCGTGATTACACTGTCTTTAAGAAAATTATGAACGTATCAATTATAACTAACAACATCATTGGTACAGAAGATATCTCTGAGGACGCTCGACATCCATCTGACCTCAATAGCGTTGAAGAAGTCGTTTGCCAACCGGACCTAGTGACATCGGAAAACAGCGAAGAAGAGGAACCGCCGAAGAAGAAACCACGTAAGTCAGCATCTATATGGAGTCTTCTTACACTTCTGATGAGTCTTTCACCAATTCGTATTGACCAGTACGGCGCAATGTATCAGAAATTTAAGAAATGTCAGACAGTTGGAAAGATAACACGCGAGGCCATGGAAAACTTGTACAAGGTTCTAAATGTAGTGGGTCAATGTCAAATGTAGTGATGTCAAAAACATTGAATGGAACGAGTTTTATACAGAATTACTCCACTCATGCCCTCGTAGAGCCGTTGTCCATGACGTATATAGATGTACAGATGAAAAAGAAGCTGAGTGCATGGCTAAGCGAATTTTCCACAGCAGGAGAGGTCCCCAAGTACCAACTGACTACAGGACAACAGGATTCACCATTGCTGGCTTCCATGCTGCCGAGTCCATTGAACAGTCCTTCAATCGTCCGAAGACCTCAGGCTTCTTTCGGAGTATGTGCTTTCACAAGGAAAATTACAAGTACTCGCTGAGGTCTCCGGGCATAGAAGGAGAATACACTTTGAAGTTGGAACTGTACAAGTCATCGGCGGTGATGGGTCAATCCTCAATGGACTGGTGGAAATTTGCGAAAACAAGAGCCTTCCTACCGGTGAAAAACAACAGTCGCGCGATGAGCCTAGCAATTCAACTACAGATGGAACTGCAGAAGGTCTTAGAGGGTTAACCCGACGCCGAGGGAGACTACGTCCTGATGAGGTCATCACAATAATAATGTGTGTTTTGTGTTTGCCTTTGGAATCATGTTTTCGTAGTGAAGAGTGGTTATGTGATAATAGGCTGTTGAATGTAAGTACTTCTGGAATTATGGTATCTAATTGTTTAAATCGTTGTAGGATGATAATTAATAATCTAGATGTTTTGGATTTATTTAAACTTCAGTCTGACGATAAAGCCCATTATGAGTGTTTAAAACTAACACATATCAACAATTTCTATTATGACATTAACACTAGTTTAGAAGCCTTACTAAGATTGTTACTTAACCAATTCAATGACATAGTGACCGTTAAGAATTTCCTTTTAACTTTATATTTTTTTTTTGAACGTAATCTGGATGAAGGCAAAAAGAACAAAAATCTTAATAGTTGGTCCACTTAATAGTGGGAAAATTTTTTTGTAGACTGTCTTGGAACTTATTGCATTAATGTTGGGAAAATTGAAAACCCCACTAAACAAAATCAATTCCCATGGATGGGAGGCGTTGATAGACGCATTAATAAATGGAATAAAGCCTCTATAGACCCGGCATTTCTTGATAATGTTCTAGATATAATGCAGGGCAACACCATTATGGAGAATGTAAAGTATCAGACTGCTGTACCTATAGTTAAAACACCCTTAATAGTAATGGCCAATAGAGATGTGATTCCCAACGAAACAAGATTTAACATACGACATATCCGATATAACTGGAAAACAGCCCCATTATTATTGGACTACCGCCATAAGAAACCGTATCCGCTTGTAATAGGTCTATTATTGTTATGGTCTCGTGACAGTACATAATATATAAACTTAAGCTTTATTAATAACATAGTTCAGAAATTATTATCATAATATGACTCTGTACAAGTTGTATATGTATATAAATTGTATATGGGTATGAAATAAATAACATTATAACAAAAAGTCTTTTATTTTAATCCTTGAAATGTGTGTTATACAAACCATTGTGATAGACTTTCATGTAATCTTAAAACATATTTATTTTGGTATTATGTGATACATTGTTATTTTTAAATATGCGATAGGCTTTAAATTTGCTATCTTCATTCATCCATATTATGTGGGCTTGTTCTGCTGTGACAAAGCGGTTAATTAATCCCCAAGCTTCGTTTTCCTTATTTGTGGGGATTCTTCACTTAGCACCAGCTCTCGTAGTTGTTAGATCCATCGAGGGCACCGTCACAGAGCTGGTTTGTGATTTGCCAACGTCCTATTTTCTAGCAGTGCCTGCGGTTTGATCATCCTCCTTCTCAGGTACGTATGCACGATATCCATAACAAAATTCCTTATATAATTTGTCATTACCATTTGCACCATCAACGAATGTAGATTCACCAGAAACCTTCATTACAGGATGAACGTAAGTGCCTTGGTTGTGGGTGAAATCATAGGTGTATACAATTTCACAATATGTAGATATACTAAGCAGTGCTATAACTTCTTGAACCTTTGATTCGGAAACACCGGTTGAATATGCATTAACCGGCATAACGCCAACGTGTAAAGTTGGGAGTTGTAATCCACCAGCATATTCATTTAGACCATGCATTATTGCTCCGGCCTGTTCTATTTGCGTAGTATAAGCAACATCCACATTCTTTTTCGGTATGTTCACAGATACATCAGAAATAAAACTATTACCATCAGACCCAATCTTTAAATTCATAGCCAAACTAAACGGCTGTTTACTACCATATAAAAAATTAGATTTACTTTTTGTATTATAACTTCTATAATAAGGATACGGTTCTGAACATTTCAACACACAGACCTGTGGACGGTACTCCCAAGATATTGGTGGATTTCCAGGCCCATTCATCATTGTGAATATGTTTAGATATTTCATCATGTCAGGCAGTGTTGGCGAACCAACCCTTATATCAACATTTTTACAATAGAAGGATTTTAAGGGCTTTTTGTTACCAAAGCAAGCGGGTATTTGGTCAAATGTAATACTAGATTGCGAAGCAGTAAAGGTTTATCCCCAAAGCGCCTCTACATCACAACCATCGTCTGTAGGTATTTTAAGGCCAGTTATTAACATAGGATCATTTGCGGCACTATAGTACTGCATATTTGTTCCGCCATATTTATTATTTAGTCCGTATGCATACATTCCATGTACAAGAAGGTTAGAATTTACAGAATTAATCCCTGAACTGTTTGTAACGAAGGGCGTGCGAAATCCCAGGGGATTTATCATGACCCTGAATATCTTTCCTTCAGAACCGATAGGCAAATTATTAAATTCGGATTCTGTAAGATAATATGGCAGATTGTTACAAGGTACTCTACCATATAGTGTACAATTCAATAATTGTTTACCATTATTTTCTGTGACTTCATCAATGGAAATTGTTTTATATTGATATCCATACGTATATGCTAATCTAGTGTGCATGAATATTAATTTTCCTGTTTTAAATTCAGAATTAGACATTGTTATAATACTGCCGCCGCTTGCATTACCTGACCCAGCACCTGGTCTTCCGCTATCAGTTTTGCTTTTCTTCCTAGGTGGTTCGTCTAAATGCATGTCGGATTCCATAATTCTGTTTCTCTTCTCTCCTCTTCCCTTGACATTCCACAGGTATAATACTGCTGTAACCGATTCAATAGCGTATTTACTTCCCAATCCGACACTTCCAATAAGAGAATGATAATTACCAGTAGTAAGCCAATCTGTAGTAAATCTAGTGATAGCGATCTGGTCTGCTGCGCGTATATATCTGTGGCTGACTCGTAGTCCTCGTCGTGTAATCGGGCGATTCTATCATCCTCATCAATCGGTGGTCAATTTGACACAAAATTACCAGGACCGAGGTAACGATGTCCTGGAAAGTTCATGACTGACTATTCATATGTACGCACTTTCACCAACCGATCGCCCATGCCCGGTTCGGAAAAGCCAGGGCTGATAACTTGCCGGGATCTACGATCCACCTCCTGTCCTACCCATCCGGAGGGCTCGTAGGGCACCGAGGACATGGGTTGGGAGCGAGGTGAAAGTTACGAAGCTAAAGCTACGTAGCTAACGGCCGTGTAATCGGCATTCAAAAAAAATTATATTGCATTCATTTATTTTTATGTTGGCAGTATGTTTGCACGCATGCATGCGCATCTCACCTATGACGACATTTCTATTTTTATTTATATTCATATTTATATTTATTAGTTATATTTATATTTTTATATAATATTTATATTTTATGATTTTTAATAATCCGTTAGCTTCGTAACTGTAGCCGAGCTGGAATGCTCTTTAGTCCATTAAGTATTGGATCGAGAGAACGCAACGATCTTCCATACATTTTTGGATCGCGGTGTGGATCGACCTGTGGTCCATTCAGCACTGGAACGCGGAGAGCCCGACGGTATTATTTCCAAACTAGTATTACCGCCCTCCCAAAAAAAGAAAGAAAAAGACAGAGCGGGGAATAGAACAGTCTATGGATAGAATAGAATAGACGTTAGAAATCTATCATTTGTTATCTACGTACGACCAGACGGACACCAGTAGAACCGATCATCGTTACACAACTTCCTGCACGAAAGTATATTCATACATCGTTAACCAGACAGCTGCAACTTGTTAGATAGCCCCGTTTGTACAACCATAAAGATTTTGTAAGTAAACACAAATCTATAAGGAAGGCATTATTAAAAGAAAGGAAGGCACATATGGCAGACATACAGGATTTCGTGCAAGAAAACAACGCTGAAATCGAAATACATGATCAGATATAGTGTGGCACTCCAACACAAGACGAACATCCCCAATCAAGACCTTCGAGCAGATCCAGTTCAGCATCGTCCGAACAGAGCGTGGATGACGTTTCGGCAATTAAACAACTTCAGACGGAGATTGAAGACCTAAAAAGAAAAATAGCATGTCAGGAGAGTCAACCCAAGAGGAGGAAACGATCGTGTGCTACCGTGGCGTTCACCATGCCACATCCACCGCCGCAGGGACATCCCGAGGAAGGGACAGATGGCGGTGGTTCGACCAGTCAGACTACAGAGCAACAACGGACAGTGTTGACGTTGTTACACCACCTTGTGACCCTGGTAAAAATACGTCTATACAACTACGCGACGGCATACAACCACCTACAAGATCTACATGGTACCAAGGTTCCACAGATAGTGTTAAAACTGATATCGGAGCTGATGACGGTATGGGCAGTGGGGTTAACGACCGAACCAGGGAACAGTTGTTGCATCGGTTACCTGATTCGGTTGCTAAGCCCTTCATTGTCCACCAGGTCTTTAGGGTCGACCACCTGGGGTCACCTAATCAGGTTCTTTCAAAAATGCGGGACACCAGGTGGTACCGCTCCAAAGACCATAAGGGGTTTATCGTCATCAGCCTCCATTATGACCACGGCAGGCCGCACTACCATGTTGTCCACGACTGTCCATGGACCAATTACACCTGCCGTTGTCGAAGGCTCTCAAGATGGCGTTTTTGGCCAAAGACGCGCAATGCGCGTAAATCCAGAAACGTACATACCGAAGACCTTCGACGACTTACAGACTACCTCAGCCAGGGAGGGAGACGATATATTTATATCGAAGTCTCAGGGTCCAATTGGTGGTCTAGTAATCAAATTGGAGGTGTACAAATCCGAAGACATAAGGGAAATGCAGCGTTTGGACTATTCTATTCTTCTATTCTTCATTTGCATCCATTCTTCGTCAAGCATTAACAATAGCTATAACATCATCACCACCTCCTCCTTCTTCATCTGTTAAAAATGAAGAATTGGTCAACTCATCTTCAACTTTGACTGCGCCTCCTCCTGTTTTATCAACAACTGCTTCTCCTAACATTAATTCATCTCCGACTTTGACTGCGCCTCCTCCTTCTTCGCCATCAATCACTGCGTGTCTTCCTGCTGTTCAGAAAACTTCAAGAACCACTGTGTCACCTCCTGCTTCGCCCATCAGTGTTTCCTCCGATTCTTCATCCTTTTCGTTCATGAACGTTCCTCTTCTTTCACCTCTACCATCTACATCGTTAAGAAACCTACCCACGTCCGACAAATGCAACCAACTAATTTCCCGCCGAAGCAAATCCTTCCTTCCCCCCAAAACTTGTTCTTAAATTAAAAAAAAAAAAAAAATTGGGAAGAAAGGCGAGAAATGTGTTAGATTTTGTCTTCCGGATGATGAACTTTGCAGTCTTCACATTAAACTGAAAGCCAGAACTAATACAACTCTCCCTCCACACCAAACAGTAGAAACCTTCAACACCCAGGTTAATAGGCTTCGAAAATATAAAAAGTATTTTTTTGTCAAGGTGATTGAACAGACCACGGTTCTTTTAAGATGTGAAGACAAGAAGTACATCTTAAGATTACCTAAAGGTATGATCAACCCTGAAGCAACAAACGAAAGATACTATTTAATCCGAGGATTTTTTGTATTTATATTAGGATTTAAACTATCAGATTTAATTGAATTTATTTTTCTTAATTTAATGTTACAAAAATACTTATCCTTATATTTATTTGAAATGTTTTTGTTTGCTGATTGAAGGTTGCCTTCTTCTTCTACTATACACCATAACAACCACTATCACCACCATTAATAGCTCACACTCATACAACAAGTATAGTAATTACAATACATAGTATAATCTTTATTCTGTTATTAATGAATTTTTGGGTATTTTAAATGTTCGAAATGTACATATATGAAATTTTTATTCAACTCATTAGTTTTTAAATTTATTTTTCATTATCAATATATTTTTAATTAGTAATTACAATACATAGTATGATCTTTATTCAGTTATCAACGACTTTTTGGGTATTTTTTAATCAACTCATTAGTTCTTTAATTGATTTTTCATTCACAATAATAATTATTCAGATATAATTTCAATTAACTGAAAAAATTATTTTTTAATATTACAACTGTTACACTGATTCCATTTATATTTTACGTTCTCAATATTTAATTTTCAGATTATAGTTGAATATATGTACTGAATTTATGTTTATAATATAATGCAATGAAATTAATTGATTTGAATTTTCAGCTAATTGATCCTCGACAGCCCTCCATAGTCATAAACTTGAGTCAAGAAGTAGATAGCGATCCAGCCAACCAAAGAAAACAATATTCGACTACCCCAACGTTTGGTAAAGATATAACGCCCGGACCATCTACAGAACAGTCACCAGCTCATGGTACGACTATATACTTTAATGTTATTTAAATAATTGAGAACTTGTTTTTGTTGGGAGCAGTTTCTCTTGACAAATGGCAAAATTTAGCCAAATCCTTAAAAAATTCAATCGAAATACTTTCTGATCTGGTTTTTAAACAAACATCTTTTATTGTGAATCGATTGTCTAAAACCTTTGAAGACTATGTTAAAAACATTTCCGAACATTTAAACCAAGAGGGTTTAATTTCAGATACTTTTGTTGAAAGAAGTTATGAGGATATTATTTAAATTTTCCAACCGACATTAAAACGTGCAATTTTTTGGTAAACAAAATTCCCTTTTGAAGCAATACAAAAATTAATGTCCATAGTTAGACAAATAGACAAATTTGGCAAGGCTTAGTGTAAATAACAGCAGATGTAGAGTAAAAGTGGAAAACGACTACACCACAACCTTTGAAGTTAAGACAGGAGTGAGACAAGGTGATGGCTTGTCCCCTATTCTTTTTAATATCGCATTGGAAGGAGCATTAAAAGAAGTAAAGAAAACTAATATAGGGATAGAAATAGGGGATAAAATATCAGCTCTGGCCTTTGCAGATGACGTAGATTTGTTGGCAGAAAGCAAAGAAGATCTGAAAATTATAACTGAAATTTTAATTAAAGAAACCCAAGAAGTTGGACTTAAAGTTAGCAATGAAAAAACTAAATTAATGTATTTTGGCCGAAATCCTGACAACACAAAATTTTACAGTAGAAGGAAACAATTTTGAAAGAGTAGATGAATTCAAATACCTTATTACAATAATTAGCTCTAACAACAGTGAACACACAGAAATTCAAAGTAGAATAAACTCAGCTAACAGAAGCATGTTTGCTCTAAATAAACTTATTTCATAAAAACTGTTGTCTTACCATACAAAAATTAAAATTTACAAAACAATCATCAGACCAGTAATTCTCTACGGATCTGAGTCATGGATTATCGACAAAAACACAGAAAAAAAAGCTGATCACTTTTGAGAACAAAGTACTCAGAAAAATCTTTGGACCCACAATAGAAAACGGAGTATGGAGGCTGAAGCACAACAGAGAAATTAGAGATCTATTCAAAGAACCAGACATTATAGAAGAAGCCAAGTGCCGACGTTTGCGGTGGGCGGGACACGTAATGAGAAGAAATAATAATACTATGATAAAACAAGTGCGGAAAGATATCCCTGACAGTAGAAGGCCCCCTGGACGTCCTAAGAAAAGATGGAAGGATCAAGTGGTCATCGACATGAATAAATTAAGGGTCAATGAAGAAGATGCAGAGGATCGTAAGAAGTGGAGGCAAGTTGTTGGTGAGGCCAAATACCACCTTGGGTATCAGTGGCCATGGGAGTAAGAGTAAGTAAGTAAGAGTAAGTTAGACAAATATTTCAATTGGAAAACAAATGTAAACAAAAACCTAATGTATCAAAAAAACGTAAACAATCTAATTCTTTTACAGAATTTTGTAGTGATTTTGAAATTAAAGATGATGATGATGATGATAATGATGTGGCTGATGATAATGATGATCATCACGATAGTTTTTTTGAAACTTTTTAAACAACAAAAAATGAACCTCTCTATATCAGTCAGGTATTTCAAGTGCAAACAGGTAATAAGAGGAGAAAAATTACTACACCAGGGGAATGCGGTACTCACTTAATAAAAATAGAAATATCTTATATGAAGGATTTGAGAAAAGGCAAGTCTAAAAAATGTACTGGCAAAAGGTTTCTAAAAAAGATTATTTTTTGTTAAATATTAATAAAACAGATGAATCTGAAATATTAAATCAAATTTGTAGTATTCTAACTGCAGTAGGCAATAAAGCCTTAAAATTGAAAAATATTAAAAAATAATGTGTAACATTTGATAAGAAAAAAGAAAATACGTTTTAGAGGTCCTAGCTTTTGTAGAAAGAAAAAGATGTTCATATTTACTTATTATATGTATAATGACTAATAATAGTAATAAATATGTGAATTAGCAATATTATTATATAGACAATTTTAATATATATATTTTTTTTATTTCAGTTTTAAATGTGGAAAATCGATTGGGATATTGTCGTTTTCAAAATCCGCTACTGCTCATCTTCATGTAACTTCACTATCAGCAGGTTTTGATCTTAGTAGTGCATATGATGTAGTTCTAAAAAAGAGACAGAGCCATTGTTATAACCAATTTAGCATTAAAAGTACATAAAAGTTTTTACAGAAGAATAGCGTCAAGGAGTGGACTGGCTCTAGGACATGGCATATTTGTAGGTGCAGGGGTTGTGGACGGTGATTATACTGGAAATATTAAGGTTATTTTATTTAACCATTCTAAAACAGATTTCTATATAAAACAGGGCGATAGAATAGCTCAAATCATTTGTGAACAAATGTTGTATCCCCAAGTATATGAAATATCAACTAATGTAGAATGTACTGAGCATAATTCTGCAGGATTTGATTCATCAGGTGTGCAGTTATTTTTTGTTTCATTTTCAGATAGAAAACCATCTCCCATTTAAAAAATAAAAATTATTCAGGACGAACCTATGGACGTTGATGTACAACAGTTGCTTGGTAATCAAGATAATAATCAGATTTTAGATAGCGAGATAAATCTAGATTTGAAAAGAAAAAGATGTAGATTAAAATATAGTTATTCTGTAAATGATAATTATTTTGTAGAGATAGAAAATGCTTTTAAAGGTATTTTGAAAACATTTTTGGAAAAACAACGAAAAAGATTTTAAAGATATTTGTTTAATTTTATTGAATTGCGAAACTTCAATTAATTATTGGTATAGTTAAATATTTGTTAATAGAATTTGGTGCTGTAAAATTCAATATAGTAGTAAAATGTAGTTACATAAAACCTTTAAATAATGAAATTAAAAATTGTGCTTTCAAAACTATGAATGAAACTATACATAAAGGTTCATCTATAGTAAATGTTTTACATAAAATGTTTAGGAAAATTTGTAAAGAGGAAAGTGAATATCAAGGTAAAGGAAGTGGTTGGACTTTACATTTTGTAGATGGAATTTTACTAAGGTTTAGTAAATATAGTCCTCTTTCAGGTTCAACATTATCGAAACGACCTGATAGTATAGCAACAAAAAAGGGGTGATTAATCCAAAATATCTTAATGATAATGCATGTTACAAATGGTCAGCTCTAGTCCGCTTTGTGAAGGGTAAAAACAAAGATCAAATTGATCATATATATCACCAATTATGTAATAAATTTAATTTTGAAAATATTCAGTATCCAGTAACACTAAATGAGATTACAACGATTGAAAAAAATAATAAAGATGTAAATGTTAACGTGTATACTCTTAATATCAAGTCGAATGAGTGTATTTTTACTAGTGTGTAAAAATAAAGCACATAATCATTTCGATTTATTGTTGATTTCAGATTAATCTGGTAACAACCATTATTGTTATATTATTGATTTTTCAAGATTATTAAGAGCTCAAAATTCCAAATTCACGAGGTCCATGAGTTTTTGCAAACATTGTTTTGCATACTATCAAGAACCCCAACGTTTTGAAAAATTAGAAAACCATAAAGAAGATTGTCGTATCAATTCGCCAGTGAAAGCTGTAATGCCTTGTGTAGATTAAAATGATGAAGTGCCAATTTAAACTTTAAAAATGTTCATTATAAATATAAAATACCAATAGTAGCATAATGTAATTTTGAGTGTATTTTACGAAAAGTAGATGAGAAACAAACCAAGTATACAACTGTAAATGAAATTCACGAACCTATGAGTTTTTGTGTCTACTTAGCTGTTGATAATACATTACATGAAAGTGTTGTATCACACCATCCTCTAGAACCATATTTGTATCGATAAAAAGATGCTGCTTCAAAATTTATGGACTATCTAATTTCAATAGCCAATTTAATAGGTGATCATACCTAGGTCATCATACCTTTAGGTAATCTTAAGATGTACTTCTTGTCTTCACATCTTAAGAGAACCATGGTCTGTTCAATCACATTGAAAAAAAATTATTTTTAAATGTTCGAAGCCAACTAATCCGGGTGTTGAAGGTTTCTACTGTTTGGTGTAAAGGAAGAGTTGTATTAGTTCTGTCTTTCGATTTAATGTGAAGACTGCAAAGTACATCATCCGGAAGACAAAATCTAATACATTTCTCGCCTTTCTTCCCACTTTTTTTTTAATTTAAGAACAAGGTTTGGGGGGAAGGAAGGATTTGCTTCGGCGGGAAATTAGTTGCTTGCATTTGTCGGACGTGGATAGGCTTCTTAACGGGGTAGATGGTAGAGGTGAAAAAAGAAGAACGTTCATAAACGAAAAGGATGAAGAATCGGAGGAAACACTGATGGGAGAAGCAGGAGAAGACACAGTGGTTCTTGAAGTTTTCTGAACAGCAGGAAGACACGCAGTGATTGATGGCGAAGAAGGAGGAGGCGCAGTCAAAGTTGGAGATGAATAATTCCTGACAATTATTGATGATGTGCGAAGCAGTTGTTGATAAAATAGGAGGAGGCGCAGTCAAAGTTGAAGATGAGTTGTCCAATTCTTCTTTTTTAACAGATGAAGAAGGAGGAGGTGGTGTAGATGTTATAGACATTGTTAATGCTTGAAGAAGAATGGATGAAGAAGAAGAAGAATAGATATGACCGGTTTGGTGGTTTGAAGATTTTTCCCGAAGGTTTCTTTGGGTTAAATTGCTTTCTGCCAACTATAGTAGCAAGAAAGTCAAGCTATCGTTCGCGCAGAGCTGAATGCGAGTACATGAACGTTCGCACCGCTTTAATAATGTTACAAATTGGGGAATTAAAACAAGTGAATTATCTTCCTATTGTATTGTCTTATCAATATGACACCAGCGGCCGAGTATAACAAATAGTTTATTTGTATAAAGTTCTAATAAAATTAAAGTTACAGGTAAGTAAACAAACAAAAACAAAATCAGTGAGAATCAGATGGCAGAAATATAAAGATATAGTTAAAATAATGTTAAACACGGAATATTAACTACCTACAGTGAGAAGAATAGAAAAATGTGTTTTTTTATATTGGGATCATTAGCAACTGTTATTAGTAAAGTATAATAATCTATATTGGCACCTTTTTAATAATATTACCATAAGACCGAGCTTCTGTTTGGTGAATTTTTCAAACTAAAGCGGTAATATTCATATCTCCCAGAGGATCCCAAGGATCGTTTGTTGTTGCTCTACCCTGTAGAATAGTAATATTTTTTAAGTTCTTTCGCGTTTACTTTTAACTCCTTTGTAGAACTCGGCCTCGTATGAAAGCTCGGCATACAACCTCGCCAGGTCAATCTGTTATAGGTCTAATTGTGAAACTCTACCTACAACCTCATTTTTAAAATGTTGGTTTGTGGGCTCGCAAAGATTCTTGAACAAAGTGACCACAAATTTAGTTTCTTTGGGTAATATATCCTATAAACATTTTTTTTAAACTCAATAAATTGTATTAAACAAACAAGAAACGAATAATGTTAATGTGATACCCCACTGGGAATTGTTGTTTAACATTACCTAATGTTGGGGTTTTATGTATGTTTATATATCTATATATATGTGCGCGCGCGCGCATGTGTGTGTGTATGTGTGTGTACGTGCGTACGTGAGTGCGTGCGTGCGTGTGCGTGTGTGTGTGTGTGTGTGTGTGTGTGTGTGTGTGTGTGTGTGTGTGTGTGTGTGTGTGTGTGTGTGTGTGTGTGTGTGTGTGTGTGTGTGTGTGTGTGTGTGTGTGTGTGTGTGTGTGCGTGCGTGCGTGCGTGCGTGCGTGCGTGCGTGCGTGCGTGCGTGCGTGCGTGCGTGCGTGCGTGCGTGCTATGTACTGCATGATATTAGACTTAACTAAGTATAATAGGTTTTTAAGTTTGTACATAATCCAGGCTAAGATTGTCTAACCCCATAGGACATTATTAAGATACGGCTGAATGTGTGTGCCATGTACCGCATGATATTAGACTTAACAAAGTATAATAGGTTTTTAAGGTTGTGCGTAATGCAGGCTAAGATTGTCTAACCCCATAGGACATTAGTAAGATACGGCTGAATGTGTGTGCTATGTATCGCATGATATTAGACTTAACTAAGTATAATGGGCTTTTAAGTTTGTACGTAATGCAGGCTAAGATTGTCTAACCCCATAGAACATAAGTAAGATACGGCTGAATGTGTTTGCCGTGTACCGCATGATATTAGACTTAACTAGGTATAATAGGATTTTAAGTTTGTACGTAATGCTCTCTAAAATTATCCCACTTGGATTATGTATGTAGTAGAAAGAAGACGGTAGTTTAAGGTTTTGTCAATTTGACAAAAAAAGAGAAAAAAAAACACGTTTCCTTGCCGGGTTGTCCGGCTAATTGACCCGCCAGATCAGCCGTCTAATTTATGGGTCTGTTATTTTACGACTGTCTCACACGGAAGATTTACATAACCTCGTCTTGGACGTCTGTCTTAAATTTGACTGATCCTTGATATATGTTTACATACTAAGATTGTGCTATTTTTACCATTCTTCACTATGCTTTCTTTGTACACAAGCTAGATATTATAATTTTTCTTTTGTTATGGCACATAATAAGTTGGTATTGCTAACTTTCTTGTTATAATGTATTGCTTTTTATTAAATGATGCTTAGTTTTGCTATTTTGTCTACAGAAATGGATCTATCTAAGCGTTTAGAGAGTTTGGCAGCGCCTCCTTCTTGTCCAAGGGTGCGTCTTGCAGACTATGTTCGACAGGAAGGTTACAAAATTACCACAGTTCGAGCTTTGAGCACGAAATATGGGCGAGCGATATTGCTACATTTCCTGGATGATGCGGGGGAGGAAAAGTGTTCTTTCCTCCCGAAAAGATTTGCGGGGGAGTTGTCAGACGAGGATTGCAAGACTCTGACGGAATCTCAGTGCTACAGGTTCCGTTGTGGAAATATAGTAAACTGCTCATCTGAGGTTATTATTTTTAAAGTAGAGTAATTTGTTTTAACAATAAACACGTATTGATTTCATAACCGTGTATTTTATTTTGCCAGGAATCATTTCAATATTGTCTAAGCATGGTATACTTGTCTAATATCCTATTGTCACAGATGTAATGTTATTATTAAGCTTGTTACATGCACACATTTTTCTCTCGATGTATTCAACTTGATTTATTTTAACTGGTGAGTTAATAGCATATCGCACCTTTTATAGAAAAGTGAGACAACTCCAAAATTTTGGGTTTTTACTTTAATCACTTAAACGATCCGAAATACCGCGTTGTTTTATGAGGAGAAACGTCACATCTCAAATGTCACCACTTTCCACTAGGTAGCACTAGTGTCAGTTTTCTTTGTCAAGACTTTTGGCACCATTTCTCTTCAAAACCGACACTTCTCAGTAGTGTCCTGGACATTGACTAGGCAAAAATGACAATTTTTAGTTGTGACGTTCTTGACGATAATTTTTTGTTCAGTGTATTTTGTGAGTGTAGTGGAAAAACGTCATTTTTAGAGTTGTGACACTTTTCTTCATTACAACATCACTATTTTCATTGTAAGTTACTAGACATAAAATTAATATTTTGACTTGTGACACTTTAGATCTTAAATAACTTAAAATCTGTCATACTAGTGTCCATTCTTTTAAACTTAATTTTGAGTTATGACGTTTTGCCGCATAAATATGCTATGATTTTTTACCAAAAATCTTATGTTTAGTACAAATACATATTTGCTTTACTAATAATAATGAATTAAAAACGTACAGAACTTATAGTAAAATTAGCAAGGCAATCTGTGAGTAAAGAGCCACTTTCACATACACATCAAAATAAAGACATTTCAAAAAAAAAATTGATGAGAGGGCACGGATAATTTTACCGAACGCTGAAAATACTGACGTTGCTATACCTTCACAATTTCATTCTACATGCATTTCAGAAGACATCAAATCATTTTCTAACGAAAATAAATCACTTTCTACAACACATCTTGATTTACCATCAACATCAAATGGTAGTATTTCTACAACCATCAAGAACATTTTTCGAATAATTAACAATAACAAGGATGAGTCCAGTAGTAGTTTCGATGATTCGGATGCAGATCCAAATTATTCGCCTATTGAACATACAAAGACAAAACGTCATTATTTTAATTATAATGGAAGGAAAATAACACAAGTATCAAGCCAAAAAAAACGGGATTTGGGTAAGGAAAGTAATTCAAATAGTGATAGCGAGAGACGTATTGTTCAAAATGAGAGTGTTAACATAGATTTCTTAGAAAAAGAACCACAACAACACAAGAGAGGAAGAAAAAGAGTACTGATAAAAATAAATGGTTAAAAAATAAAGCTAAGTTACTTAAAAATTCCGGTCAGGCGTATGTTTCGATGTCCAAATCCAAGAAAGAGGTACAAGATAAAAAACTGAAACCTCCTTGTGATGATCCATGTAAGTTGTGTAACAATTGTTAATTGTTTCATTATAATTAAATTAGAAAATTGTATTTAGAAAATGTTAAATATTGTAAGAACTGAGAGGTTTAGAAGTTTGGTTTGTTTTCCAAAAGTTTTCGATATAAATTTTCAAAGTTTTGCGAAAAATTCAGAATCTTCCCCTTTCAAATAAAAAAGTATTTTTTTCCATATAAATTAGCTAAATAACCAGTATTTTCACGTCTGTTAATTTCCTGTCAATTTCATGCGACATGTTTTCTGAAGGCAACAGGTTTGGTGAGCTTTACCTGTTCAGATGTCCTGGTTTAGAGGGTTGGTATTGGTTCATTTAGGTAAGTCCGTGGGTCGAAGCTTGCGTGCGTTCGAGCAGTTCGACGAAATCTTTCGGAGTGACCACGTACGTTCCTCTTTCGAGTTCACGGCAACTTTATACCGTTTTCGGTGTTCTTACCGTTTGCGGCAATTTTCTTCTTAGTTCGCGTGTGAGTGAGATGGTGTATGTTGATCGAGCTTTGTTGTGGTCACTAGGGGATTTAATCCTCCAGGACAGCTACATCTCCCAGAGGCAATTTTGCAATTTAAGGTGATTTTAAAGAAATTTAAAGAATTTAAGGCAATTTAAAGATTTTGAAATTTAAAGCAATTTTGAAATTTTAAACAATTTAAAGAATTTTGAAATTTATTACTATTTTGAATTTTGATTTAAAAGTTTAAAGAAATTTGTTACAGAAGTCCAATAAATAAAAAATGTTCTGGTCTGAAGATATTTAATTTATAATTTGGAAGAAATGTTTTAATTTATTTATGTTCCATTAAGTCAATAAAAGAAGAGATTTTTTTATTTTCGTTTTTATTATTATTTTAGAAGAAACCCATTTAATTTGTTGGAGTTATTTATAAGAAGAAAAATTAAAAAAATTTTATCATTGAAGAAGTTTTATTTTAATCTCTCATTTAAGTTGTTCAACATATCAAAAATAAATAGTAGCTTTAATAAGGCTACAGTTGAAATGTTCACAAAAGATAACCCATGAGTTGCGTCAAGATATTTTTATGTTCTCACTCTGTTAATTACTATATCCCAAATACAGACGGGGGGAATAGATCAGTATGTGGTCAAAGTGAAAATCACTTACTGCTCTATTCCCCATTTTGGTAATAAATATGAGTGACCTTAACCCACTTACAGGACTTGTACAATCTTCGCTCATTTGTAGATATACAACAAATTATACAGTTCGGTAATATATATTGAAACTTCTTCATCACTTCGTGACCTAATTACAGTACTTAAACAAACAGCAACTCTGATGACGAAATTGAACTGTTAAGTGGAAAACCGCTAATAAGCAAATTAAAAAGAAAAAAGGAAATGTAGCTACGTAGCTTAAGCTTCGTAACTTTCACCTCGCTCCCAACTCATGTCCTCGGTGCCCTACGAACCCTCCGGATGGGTAGGACAGGAGGTGGATCGTAGATCCCGGCAAGTAAGCAGCCTTGGCTTCTCCGAACCGGGCATGGGCGATCGGTTGGTGAAAGTTGGTACCCACGAGTGTATATCCCACTAGTGTATTGCGATCTCGAAACAACCTTTGGCAAAGGCGCTGAACACATTGTCAGTCGTTCGATGCCATCCGGTCGCAATACACGTCATGTGAATGTTCCTTCTTGTGATACTACAGTAAAACGTTTTATAACAGATTTTTATCCCATTAAGTGATTCATTAAGTGTAAAAACCAATTCAATCATTATCCTCCATTAAATATAAACAATTGTATCTAAAAGAAAATTTTAAATTATCGATAGATCCAACTACTCGTGATTACACTGTCATTAAGAAAATTATGGACGTATCAATTATAACTAACAACATCATTGGTACAGAAGATATCTCTGAGGATGCTCGACATCCATCTGACCTCAATAGCGTTGAAGAAGTCGTTTGCCAACCGGACCTAGTGACATCGGAAAACAGCGAAGAAGAGGAACCGCCGAAGAAGAAACCACGTAAGTCAGCATCTATATGGAGTCTTCTTACACTTCTGATGAGTCTTTCACCAATTCGTATTGACCAGTACGGCGCAATGTATCAGAAATTTAAGAAATGTCAGACAGTTGGAAAGATGACACGCGAGGCCAAGGAAAACTTGTACAAGGTTCTAAATGTAGTGGGTCAGATGTCAAAAACATTGAATGGAACGAGTTTTATACAGAATTACTCCACTCATGCCCTCGTAGAGCCGTTGTCCATGACGTATATAGATGTACAGATGAAAAAGAAGCTGAGTGCATGGCTAAGCGAATTTTCCACAGCAGGAGAGGTCCCCAAGTACCAACTGACTACAGAACAACAGGATTCACCATTGCTGGCTTCCATGCTGCCGAGTCCAGTGAACAGTCTTTCAACCACCTTCAGGTCTTCCACGACTGCAGATGGAAGGACTCTACCTGCCGTTGTGGTACCTTCAGCAAGCTCAACATCGCACCTTTCTACAGACGACGTACAAGGTATTTCGAGTCTCTATCGTCCGAAGACCTCAGGCTTCTTTCGGAGTATGTGCTTTCACAAGGAAAATTACAAGTACTCGCTGAGGTCTCCGGGCATAGAAGGAGAATACATTTTGAAGTTGGAACTGTACAAGTCATCGGCGGTGATGGGTCAATCCTCAATCGACTGGTGGAAATTTGCGAAAACAAGAGCCTTCCTACCGGTGAAAAACAACAGTCGCGCGATGAGCCTAGCAATTCAACTACAGATGGAACTGCAGAAGGTCTTAGAGGGTCAACCCGACGCCGAGGGAGACTACGTCCTGATGAGGTCATCACAATAATAATGTGTGTTTTGTGTTTGCCTTTGGAATCATGTTTTCGTAGTGAAGAGTGGTTATGTGATAATAGGCTGTTGAATGTAAGTACTTCTGGAATTATGGTATCTAATTGTTTAAATCGTTTTAGGATGATATTTAATAATCTAGATGTTTTGGATTTATTTAAACTTCAGTCTGATGGTAAAGCCCATTATGAGTGTTTAAAACTAACACATATCAACAATTTCTATTATGACATTAACACTAGTATAGAAGCCTTACTAAGATTGTTACTTTACCAATTCAATGACATAGTGACCGTTAAGAATTTCCTTTTAACTTTATATTTTTTTTAGAACGTAATCTGGATGAAGGCAAAAAGAACAAAAATCTTAATAGTTGGTCCACTTAATAGTGGGAAAATTTTTTTGTAGACTGTCTTGGAACTTATTGCATTAATGTTGGGATAATTGAAAACCCCAGTAAACAAAATCAATTCTCATGGATGGGAGGCGTTGATAGACGCATTAATAAATGGAATAAAGCCTCTATAGACCCGGAATTTCTTGATAATGTACTAGATATAATGCAGGGCAACACCATTATGGAGAATGTAAAGTATCAGACTGCTGTACCCTTAGTTAAAACACCCTTAATAGTAATGGCCAATAGGGATGTGATTCCCAACGAAACAAGATTTAACATACGACATATCCGATATAACTGGAAAACAGCCCCATTATTATTGGACTACCGCCATAAGAAACCGTATTCGCTTGTAATAGGTCTATTATTGTTATGGTCTCGTGACAGTACATATATAAACTTAAGCTTTATTAATAACATAGTTCAGAAATTATTATCATAATATGACTCTGTACAAGTTGTATATGTATATAAATTGTATATGGGTATGAAATAAATAACATTATAACTAAAAGTCTTTTATTTTAATCCTTGAAATGTGTGTTATACAAACCATTGTGATAGACTTTCATGTAATCTTAAAACATATTTATTTTGGTATTATGTAATATATTGTTATTTTTAAATATGTGATAGGCTTTAAATTTGCTATCTTCATTCATCCATATTATGTGGGCTTGTTCTGCTGTGACAAAGCGGTTAATTAATCCCCAAGCTTCGTTTTCCTTATTTGTGGGGATTCTTCTCTTAGCACCAGCTCTCGTAGTTGTTAGATCCATCGAGGGCACCGTCACAGAGCTGGTTTGTGATTTGCCAACGTCCTATTTTCTAGCAGTGCCTGCGGTTTGATCATCCTCCTTCTCAGGTACGTATGCAAGATATCCATAACAAAATTCCTTATATAATTTTTCATTGCAATTTGCACCGTCAACGAATGTAGATTCACCAGAAACCTTCATTACAGGATGAACGTAAGTGCTTTGGATGTGGGTGAAATCATAGCTGTATTCAATTTCACAATATGTAGATATACTGAACAGTGCTATAACTTCTTGAACCTTTGATTCGGAAACATCGGTTGAATATGCATTAACTGACATAATGCCAACGTGTAAAGTTGGGGGTTGTAATCCACCAGCATATTCATTTAGACCATGCATTATTGCTCCGGCCTGTTCTATTTGCGTAATATAAGCAACATCCACATTCTTTTTCGGTATGTTCACAGATACATCGGAAATTAAACTATTACCATCAGACACAATCTTTAAATTCATAGCCAAACTAAACGGCTGTTTACTACCATATAAAAAATTAGATTTATTTTTTGTATTATAACTTCTATAATAAGGATATGGTTCTGAACATTTCAATACACAGACCTGTGGACGGTACTCCCAAGATATTGGTGGATTTCCAGGCCCATTCATCATTTTGAATATGTTTAGATATTTCATCATGTCAGGCAGTGTTGGCGAACCAACCCTTATATCAACATTTTTACAATAGAAGGATTTTAAGGGCTTTTTGTTACCAAAGCAAGCGGGTATTTGGTCAAATGTAATACTAGATTGCGAAGCAGTAAAGGTTTATCCCCAAAGCGCCTCTACATCACAACCATCGTCTGTAGGTATTTTAAGGCCAGTTATTAACATAGGATCATTTGCGGCACTATAGTACTGCATATTTGTTCCGCCATATTTATTATTTAGTCCGTATGCATACATTCCATGTACAAGAAGGTTAGAATTTACAGAATTAATCCCTGAACTGTTTGTAACGAAGGGCGTGCGAAATCCCAGGGGATTTATCATGACCCTGAATATCTTTCCTTCAGAACCGATAGACAAATTATTAAATTCGGATTCTGTAAGATAATATGGCAGATTGTTACAAGGTACTCTACCATATAGTGTACAAACCAATAATTGTTTACCATTCTTTTCTGTGACTTCATCAATGGAAATTGTTATATATTGATATCCATACGTATATGCTAATCTAGTGTGCATGAATATTAATTTTCCTGTTTTAAATTCAGAATTAGACATTGTTATAATACTGCCGCCGCTTGCATTACCTGACCCAGCACCTGGTCTTCCGCTATCAGTTTTGCTTTTCTTATTAGGTGGTTCGTCTAATTGCAGTCGGATTCCATAATTCTTTTTCTCTTCTCTCCTCTTCCCTTGATATTCCACGGGTATAATACTCCTGTAACCGATTCAATAGCGTATTTACTTCCCAATCCGACACTTCCAATAATAAAATGATAATTACCAGTAGTAAGCTAATCTGTAGTAAATCTAGCGATAGCGATCTGGTCTGCTGCACGTATATCACTATCGTCTGTGGCTGACTCGTAGTCCTCGTCGTGTAATCGGGCGATTCTATCATCCTCATCAATCGGTGGTCCATTTGACACAAAATTACCAGGACCGAGGTAACGATGTCCTGGAAAGTTCATGACTGACTATTCATGTGTACGCACTTTCACCAACCGATCACCCATGCCCGGTTCGGAGAAGCCAAGGCTGCTTACTTGCCGGGATCTACGATCCACCTCCTGTCCTACCCATCCGGAGGGCTCGTAGGGCACCGAGGACATGGGTTGGGAGCGAGTTGAAAGTTACGAAGCTAAAGCTACGTAGCTAACGGCCGTGTAATCGGCATTTAAAAAAATTATATTGCATTCATTTTTTTTATGTTGTCAGTATATTTACACGCATGCGTGCGCATCTCACCTATGACGACATTTCTATTTTTATTTATATTCATATTCATAAATATATTTATTATTTATATTATATGATTTTTAATAATCCGTTAGCTTCGTAACTGTAGCCGAGCTGGAACGCTCTTTAGTCCATTAAGTATTGGATCGAGAGAACGCAACGACCTTCCATAAATTTTTTGATCGCGGTGTGGATCGACCTGTGGTCCATTCAGCATTGGAACGCGGAGAGTGTTCGAGTGTTAGAGCATCAACAACTTCTAGACCTTCAACAAGACTTCTCTTCTTGTAGGCGTCTACAAAAACATGAAGTACAGTTTTCTTTTCTTTTGATGTTAAATTATTTAAACTTATCTTCAATTGGTGTATTGTAAAAGTTTCTTTCAGAAAACATTACTTCATAAAGGATTACAATATTTTATTGTCTTTATATTATTCAATTTTACAAATGAATATAAATTAAATACAATTTTGCATAAGAAGAGTAATGTGATTTCTAATATTACAATGAATTGAAAATTTTTTAATCTGTTCATGTAACATTTTTACAAATGCAATTTAGTATAAGTAAAGAGATTTTTTGTATTTATATTAGGATTTAAACTATCAGATTTAATTGAATTTATTTTTCTTAATTTAATATTACAAAAATACTTATCCTTATATTTATTTGAAATGTTTTTGCTTGCTGGTTAAAGGTTGCTTTCTTCTTCTACTATACACCATAACAATCACTATCACCACCATTAATATCTCACACTCATACAACAAGTATAGTAATTAGAATACATAATATAATCTTTATTCTGTTATTAATGACTTTTTGGGTATTTTCAATGTTTGAAATGTACATATATGAAATTTTTATTCAACTCATTAGTTTTTAAATTCATTTTTCATTAACAATATATTTTCAATTAGTAGTTACAATACATAGTATGATCTTTATTCAGTTATCAACGATTTTTTGGGTATTTTTTAATCAACTCATTAGTTCTTTAATTGATTTTTTATTCACAATAATAATTATTCAGATATATTTTCAATTAACTGAAAAAATTATTTTTTAATATTACAACTGTTACACTGTTTCCATTTATATTTTACATTATCAATTTTTAATTTTCAGATTATAGTTGAATATATGTACTGAATTTATGTTTATAATATAATGCAATGAAATTAATTGATTTGAATTTTCAGCTAATTGATCCTCGAGAGCCCTCCATAGTCATAAACTTGAGTCAAGAAGTAGATAGCGATCCAGCCAAGCAAAGAAAACACTATTCGACTACCCCAACGTTTGGTAAAGACATAAAGCCCGGACCATCTACAGAACAGTCACCAGCTCATGGTACGACTATATACTTTAATGTTATTTAAATAATTGAGAACTTGTTTTTGTTGGGAGCAGTTTCTCTTGACAAATGGCAACATTTAGCCAAATCCTTAAAAAAATCATTCAAAATACTTTCTGATCCGATTTTTATACAAACATCTTTTATTGTGAATCAATTGACTAAAACCTTTGAAGACTATGTTAAAAACATTTCCGAACATTTAAACCAAGAAGGTTTAATTTCAGATACTTTTGTTGAAATAAGTTATGAGGATATTATTTAAATTTTCCAACCTACATTAAAACGTGCAATTTTTCGTTAAACAAAATTCCCTTTTCAAGCAATACAAAAATTAATGTCCATAGTTAGACAAATATTTCATTTGGAAAATAAATGTAAAGAAAAACCTAATGTATCAAAAAAACGTAAACAATCTAATTCTTTTACAGAATTTTGTAGTAATTCTGAAATTAAAGATGATGATTATGATAATGATGTGGCTGATGATAATGATGATCATCACGATAGTTTTTTTGAAACTTTTTAAACAACAACAAATAAACCTCTCTATATAAGTCAGGTATTTCAAGTGCAAACAGGTAATAAGAGAAGAAAAATTACTACACCAGGGGAATGCGGTACTCACTTAATAAAAATAGAAATATCTGATATGAAGGATTTGAGAAAAGGCAAGTATAAAAAAATTTACTGGCAAAAGGTTTCTAAAAAAGATTATTTTTTGTTAAACAATAATAAAACAGATGAATCTGAAATATTAAATCAAATTTGTAGTATTCTAACTGCAGTAGGCAATAAAGTCAAAAATTGAAAACTATTAAAAAATAATGTGTAACATTTTTATTAGAAAAAAGAAAATACGTTTTAGAGGTCCTAGCTTTTGTAGAAAGAAAAAGATGTTCAATTTTACTTATTATATGTATAATGACTAATAATAGTAATAAATATGTGAATTAGCAATTTTATGATATAGACAATTTTAATATATATTTTTTTATTTTAGTTTTAAATGTGGAAAATCGATTGGGATATTATCGTTTTCAAAAAAACGCTACTGCTCCTCTTCGTGTAACTTCACTATCAGCAGGTTTTGATCTTAGTAGTGCATATGATGTTGTAGTTCCAAAAAGAGACAGAGCCATTGTTATAACCAATTTAGCATTAAAAATACCTAAAAATTGTTACAGAAGAATATCGTCAAGGAGTGAGCTGGCTCTAAGACATGGCATATTTGTAGGTGCAGGGGTTGTGGACGGTGATTTGTTCCACCATATTTATTATTTAGTCCGTATGCATACATTCCATGTACAAGAAGGTTAGAATTTACAGAATTAATCCCTGAACTGTTTGTAACGAAGGGCGTGCGAAATCCCAGGGGATTTATCATGACCCTGAATATCTTTCCTTCAGAACCGATAGGCAAATTATTAAATTCGGATTCTGTAAGATAATATGACAGATTGTTACAAGGTACTCTACCATATAGTGTACAAACCAATAATTGTTTACCATTCTTTTCTGTGACTTCATCAATGGAAATTGTTATATATTGATATCCATACGTATATGCTAATCTAGTGTGCATGAATATTAATTTTCCTGTTTTAAATTCAGAATTAGACATTGTTATAATACTGCCGCCGCTTGCATTACCTGACCCAGCACCTGGTCTTCCGCTATCAGTTTTGCTTTTCTTCCTAGGTGGTTCGTCTAAATGCATGTCGGATTCCATAATTCTGTTTCTCTTCTCTCCTCTTCCCTTGACATTCCACAGGTATAATACTGCTGTAACCGATTCAATAGCGTATTTACTTCCCAATCCGAAACTTCCAATAATAAAATGATAATTACCAGTAGTAAGCTAATCTGTAGTAAATCTAGCGATAGCGATCTGGTCTGCTGCAAGTATATCACTTATCGTCTGTGGCTGACTCGTAGTCCTCGTCGTGTAATCGGGCGATTCTATCGTCCTCATCAATTGGGTGGTCCATTTGACACAAAATTACCAGGACCGAGGTAACGATGTCCTGGAAAGTTCATGACTGACTATTCAAGTGTACGCATTTTCACCAACCGATCACCCATGCCCGGTTCAGAGAAGCCAAGGCTGCTTACTTGCCGGGATCTACGATCCACCTCCAGTCCTACCCATCCGGAGGGCTCGTAGGGCACCGAGGACACGGGTTGGGAGCGAGGTGAAAGTTACGAAGCTAAAGTTACGTTAGCTAACGGCAGTGTAATCGGCATTTTAAAAAAAATTATATTGCAATTATTTATTTTTATGTTGGCAGTATGTTTGCACGCATGTGTGCGCATCTCACCTAAGACGACATTTCTCATTTTATTTATATTGATATTAATTATTTATATATATTTATATTTATTATTTATTATAGTTTTTTAATTAGCATAATACGTGTTGGTACATATACAGTACAAGTAAACGTCACACAACAAAAATTTATTACAATATAAGCACAAAATGCACAAATATACTACAATATAAGCACTAAATGCACAAATATTATGGTGATCGATTTCGGTGAACCACGCTCACCTTCCTCAGACCAGAGGGATTCACAAAAGAATGGAAAACGGTGTTCAACAACTCAATTTATAGGCCTATGATCACGTGACCCCATTGGCTGGAATCGTCAAAATGGCGGCTGCTGTGATATTATTGGTTAATTACTATTGTCTGTTACTTCTCTTCTTTTATTCGCTGAAAATACATTATTAAAAACTATTTCGGAATCAAAATTAACCTGTTCATTCATTAATTTATCACGATCCTTACATTTTTCTTTAAAAATAAATAACTCTTCCCAAGCATTCATGTTACGACCCTTCTTACAAACTTTTAGAATATCTACATTTTCATATATTTTATTCAAACTGTGGGTACAATGCAGAAGGTGTTTAGCAACATTAGATATATATATATATATATATAAAGAACTACACTTAGCAATCTTTTCTTGATTTTTTTAATGTTTAAAATTGATTTCGGTCTCGAAAGACCATCATCAGTTTAACATAGAATACAAATGGGGTTATAAATATATCTTTAGAATAATTAATTTAACAGCTGATATTATAAAAATTTAAATAAAAATGTAGATGGATAAGTTGTAGATCTTGTTAAATTTTATAATTTTGTATCTTCATGATAGAATCAAGCATAATATTTGAGTGAAATTTTATTTGAGTAATAATGATGGGTTTTCTTTTGTGTTTTTGTATATGTAAAATTTTTCAAAGGCATCTAGTTTTTTACTTTTAGGTGCAAAATGGATAATGTCTAAATTTTCTTCAATTGATGAAATATTATGGTTTTCTTGTATTGACCCACCCGCCCGCCCATACACCTACAGTGGTATTGACCCACCCGCCCGCCCATACACCTACAGTGGTATTGACCCACCCGCCCGCCCATACACCTACAGTGGTATTGATTTTTGTATAATACAAGAAAACCATAATATTTCATCAATTGAAGAAAATTTAGACATTATCCATTTTGCACCTAAAAGTAAAAAACTAGATGCCTTTGAAAAATTTTACATATACAAAAACACAAAAGAAAACCCATCATTATTACTCAACGATCAAATAAAATTTCACTCAAATATTATGTTTGATTCTATCATGAAGATACAAAATTATAAAATTTAAACAAGATCTACAACTTATCCATCTACATTTTTATTAAAATTTTTATAATATCAGCTGTTAAATTAATTATTCTAAAGATATATTTATAACCCTATTTGTATTCTATGTTAAACTGATGATGGTCATTCGAGACCGAAATCGATTTTAAACATTAAAAAAATCAAGAAAAGATTGCTAAGTGTAGTTCTTTATATATATATATATATATATAGCCCCCTAACACTGTTGCGTCAGTGTTAAAGAAATTTACTAACATTTTGGCGTCAGTTTACATTGTGGCGTCAAGTATACGACGCCATAATGTAA